>CAUYSK010128339.1:0-28840 GCA_963575035.1 Avahi laniger
TGGGAGGCCGAGGTGGGCGGATCGTTCTGAGCTCAGGAGTTCGAGACCAGCCTGAGCAAGAGCGAGACCCCATCTCTACCAAAAAATAGAAAGAAATTAATTGGACAGCTAAAAATATATATAGAAAAAAAATTAGCCGGGCATGGTGGCTCATGCCTGTAGTTCCCAGCTACCTGGGAGGCTGAGACAGTAGGATTGCCTGAGCCCAGGAGTTTGAGGTTGCTGTGAGCTAGGCTGATGCCACGGCACTCGCCCCAGGCAAGAGAGTGAGACACTGTCTAAAAAAAAAAAAAAAAAAACTTCTCCGAAAGACACTGCGAAGAGGATGAACACACAAGGCACACACTGGGGGAAAAAATGTGTAAATTATACATATCTCATGAATTCCAAAAACTCAATATGATAATGAAACACCAGATAAAAAGGGAATAAAATACTTAAATAAACACTTTAACAAAGAAGACACATGGATAGCAAACGAGGACATGAAAAGACTCAACATTATTAGTCATTATAGAAATGAAAATTAAAACCATAATGAGATACCACATATGTTATTAGAAAGGTTAATATTAAAAAGACTGACCAAACCAAGTATTGGTGAAAATGTGGAAGAACGGCAACTCTCATACACTGCTGAGTGGGAATGTAAAATGATAGAACCATCTGGAAAAGTGGGTAGGTTTCTTAAAAAGTTGAGATGGACATATGATCCAGACATTCCACCCCAGATATTTATCCAAGAGAAATGAAAGCATACACCCATACAAAGACTCACACACGAATGATCATGGCAGCTTTACTTGTAATAAATAGCCCCAAACTGGAAATAACCCAAATGTCCATCAGTGAGTGAATGGATAAAAAAAACTATGGCACATGCATACAATGAGATAATACTCAGCATCTAAAGTAATAAATTATTGCTATATGCTGTAATATGAATGGATCTCAAAAAATTATGGTAGTGAATCAAGCATAATTCACTATTATGCTGTAAATGAAGCCAGACACCTCCCCCACAAAAAGAATACATATGATTTCATTCATGCAAAATTCTAGGAAAAGCAATCTAACGTGTAGTTCCAGAAAATATATCATTGGTGAACTATTGTCCAGGCCATAAAACAAAAAATAAAAATATATCGTTGGGAATAGGGAAGGTATAGGGTGGTTGGTGATTACAAAGGGGTTCAATGAGTGTGGGGGCTAATGGATATGTTTATTTTCTTAACTGTGGTGATAGCTTTATGGGTGTATGCATAGGTCAAAACTTATCAAGCATATACATGCTGTGTATCAATTCTACCTCCATAAACATGTTTTTATAATTAGATATAAATCTAAATTAGATATCCATCTAATTTTGTTATCTAATTGCTGTCTGCATATATACACGAACACAGATTTTATAAAATTGTATTTATAGCATGCACACTCAACATTTTTAGCTCAGTTTTCTGTTTTACTTGTATGTTTGCTTCTTTCTCCCACGCTCCCATCAGTCAAGTAGCACCTATTAATAACCTGTTCAACAATAATCCTAGCAGTAGCCCTCTAAAAATTCAGCTCTAGGCACTAGGACCATCAACATGGTGACATCAATATCATGATGTGTGACACAAATCAGCATGAAATGCGAGATGATCCTTGTCAATCCCACACAGACAATGCTAACCAATCACTGCACTCTTTCTCTCTGAGCCTGGATAAATGATTTCAGTTCTAATAGACGGGAGTAGCTGGTACAGAAGGTGAACCTGCTCTGCCATTCCAGAGATCTGGTGGATACTGCTAAGTGAAATAGGTCAATACTTTTTTGCCCTCATCTTTTTGTGTGGGTTTCCTCTGTGCCATTTTCTTATTTTGCTAAAATCAAGGAAAATGGGTATTGTATTGCTGCCTACATTTAGTCCTGCATTTAAATGACAGTTTCCTTTAAAAGCCAATGTAGGACGAATATATTCCAGGAAGATTCTTATTGACTAAGCTCAGGTCATGATAAACTTGACTTTTTACTGAATCCTTTCAACACTACATTCTCTGCTAAACAATACCATGCTTAGTTATCTGCTGTCAGGATTATCCTCTGAGCCTCAGTTTTCTCACCTGTAAAATGGTGAAACTGGTATCTATATTGCAGAGTAGTCCTCAGGACTAGAGAGGCTACAAGGATGGCAAGCTCCACAAATACAAGGATTTTGCCTAGTCTGTATAACCGTAGCATCCAGAATAGACCCAGTCACATAGTGTTCAATAAATTTCTATTAAATGAATGAATATGTAAACAGCCTCTTGGACATCATGGCACATAAAAACGAGTTCACCCTCCATAGATTTAACAGTTAATATTCTGTAAGAACTGACCTCCTTGAAGACAGTCACCCTGGATGGTCTTTTGTTCCCTGGAATTGTATTTTATTCAAGGTTTCTAAAGTTAAAGGTCAAGGCAAATATCATGGGCAGAGCCGAACGAGGGTGAAACAAATGAAGCATAAGCCTGGAGCATACGTTTTAAGGGTGTGCCAAAAAAACTCAGTAATTGAGAGAAACAGCATTTCATGAAACATATTTAAAAATCAAAAATAATGCAAAGAATCTATGATGAACAAAATATCGGTTTTGAACAAAGGCAAAATCAGTCACAGGGCCATGCTGAGCCCTATTAAAGCCTGCTGCAGAAGGAAATCAGTAACAAACACTGAGCCTATCTTTACTAAAAATAATTGATTTTTTTCAAAATATTACATTATTATTTTTCTTGATAACTAAGTTTCTTAGCACCCCCTTAAATTTTGTGTCCAAGTTAAATTCCACCCTTGCATCACCCCAATCCCAACCCTGCACAGTGATTAAAACTGTTCTTGAAGAATCCCTTAAACTATGCACAAAATAGAATATTCGATTCTCAATAAATCAACACAGCCGGGTTTGACTCCAGTGTTGGAACAGCTAGACGTTTCTCCAGGTGAGCCCGGGATGAAGAAGTTGGCTTAAGTCAAAGGAGCTGCATCGTGCACAAAACGACGTTTGTCTTTACACACCAGAGCCACAGTGGCCTGAGCGAGGTGCTGATACTGCGGGGGCTCTTGGGAACGGAGAACGGCAGGGTCATATGTCCCAGCTCACCTTGACTCCAGGCACAGCCTCCAAGGCAGGAGGACTCAACCACATGGGTTTGTCATTCTTGTTTGTGTTGTCTGTCTGTCTGTCTCTCTCTCTCTCTTCATACACACACACACACACACACACACGTCCTGTGCAATTTGAATGAAGAAATACTGTGCCTCTCCTGGAAAGGCAATACTGCCCTCCCCTCGGCTCTGCCCCCAGCACGCCTGCTTGTTGAGCAACTGACGGGTTCTGACCCCAGCCTCAGGAGCCTCAGCATTTAAACAACTCACTAGCGAGTTCCTTGAGCCGCCAAGACAAAGGCGACTCTGGCAGCGGGCTGTGTATTCCTTTTGCTTTCCCTAAGTACCCACACCATGTTGCTTCCCATAAATTCACAGTTTTATCCTGAGATAAAATTGCACCATTTCTGCCAGGAATCACACACAGAAACATGGCTCTGTTTTGTTTCTGGACATACTGTATTTGATAAAATTAGAAGAAGTCACCATACCAACATTTTCACACAAGAAGAAAGAGGAAAAAATAAAAAAAAAAAAAAAGAAAAAGAGTAAAAATCAACCAGCTATGAGATCCAGTAGAGAGAAGATATGAGAAAACGCTGTTTGCAGGCTCCAAATCTTGAGGTATAAAATATCCTTTCCTTTCCTTCTTTGTCCCCACTTGTGGCATCTAGCCAGTCACCAACAAGCACAAGAGCAGGATGCCAGTTCCATTAAACATATTTAAACCTACGGGAGAGACAGTCAGGAAGGAACACGAAATCTCCCTGGCTCCAGGTCTCTCAGTGAGAAGAGACATTCCCCGCAAACCAGCTAATCATTTGCCTAAATCAGCTGCTTTTTTTGGGTCACTGATACAAAGCATCGACTTAGCAGGCAGCCTCCCAAGACGGAAAGAAGGTTGGATAATTATGTTATATACATATCCATGAGGCAAATGTTCTTGAAGTTGAAATCACATCGTCCAGCTCCACCACTGTGTAAATCTGGGAGTCACCGAGTATCAGATTCTACCAGCTCATCCCAGATATTTTCCAGAGGAGGTAACAGAGACTTGGCAAGGACAGGTGACTCGTTTTACTCAGGTCATGACGACTGCAGGTGAGACCCTCCACCCAAGCTTTTGTCAAGGAACCATGATGTTTTCTGCTGCCCTGTGGTAGGGACCATTTTAGTCCAAGGCTGGCACATGTTTGGGCCATATGCAGTTCCTTTCTGTGGTGAGTGGAATGAGACTCTCCTTCCCATTACCGTGGGCTACACCACACTACACAGGTGGCTTCTAAAATGCAGCCAGGAGTGACTCAGCCACAAATGTCCACTCCTAGAACCTCTGAGACCCTAACAGGGAGAAATGTGGGTGGAGAGTGATTCATAAAGAGCTCACTCAGTATTGGTACATTAAAAAAGCCAGTGAAACTAGACAAGTCCATCTGCACTCTTTCTTCATTAACTAATGTATCTTTTTTCTGAGTAAAAAAACTATAATGATCTCGTATGATCTTACAACACTATTAGTTCCCTGAAGGCAAAACCTTTTTCTGCCTCACTCACTGGTCTATCCCCAGTCCAACTCTGAATCTAATACTAAATAAACATTTTCTGAATAAATTTTAAAAAGAAAAATATTTGTTCATCCCCCGAATATGGAAAAATTATTTAAAACGAAGCAAAACTCTCCCATCACTTCATGACACAGAGGTAGCAACTGTCACCATTTTAGTATATTCTTCCCAGAATGTATTCTATACACGTACATACAAGTTTTCAACCTAATATGAGATTAGACCATATATAGAATTTTGTATTTTTTTTTTTTTTGCCAACTAACATCACATCTTGCTTTTAATTTTAACCTTCTTTTCAGTTCTCTCTTCTTCACTGGCAACTACAGGCACCAGAAATGAGCAAATCGATACACAGTGACCAAAAGTCGAACACCAAAAGTTCTTCCTGGAGTTAAACAACTTTGGTGGAATAGAGTCCTTCTGAACCAGCTCTTCCTTACTCCTAACACAAGTCATTTTTTCAATTAACAAGTCAGGGAAACACCAGGACAATTATGGCTATATTGAACTTTGTGGTATTTTCTGCACAGAAACGAAATACGTCTTTCTACCAAAGAACAGATAAAGAAGTCGAAGAACCATAAAAAAAGATTTGCCAGACAACAATCTTGGGTATGGGATTACTCAAGCACCTCTGAAGGCTGCAGACTGACGAGCAGCTCCTATAAGAATCACAGATTTTGTTTCCAACTGTTTCTCTCACAATGCGCACATTGGTTTCTGCACATTAATGTGCGCGTTTCAGTTCAGCAGAAGCACATGTTGACGTCTCTGTCTGGATGTCTAACAGATACTTAGACTCAAAGTGTCCAGAGTTTAGAGTCCAGAGTCTCCTTCAAATTGGCTCCACCTGCAACCTGTCCCATCTCAGTAAATGACAACTCCAATCTTCCGCTGGGCTCAGGGCAAAAGTCATGAGGCCATCCTTTTCTCCTCTCTTCCTCTCACACTCGCCATCAAACCTCTACCTTGAGAATAGACCCAGAATGTGACGACTTCCTACAAACCCTGGGCAAGCTCCCATCACTGCTGGCCTTGACAGCTCCACAAACCTCCTAAATGGCCTTCCACAGCCGAGCCTGCCCCTCCGCAGTCCAGTACTCACAGAGCATCCAGAATCATCCTTTGAAATGTTAAGTCAAAAAAGGGGCAGCACAGGTAGTTTTTTGAGTGACAGAATAACTCTGTATCTTGACCATGATGGTGGTTAGCGACTGTGCATTGTAAAGGCTCACAGAACTGTATACCAGTAAGAGAGAATTTTACTCTAGGCTAAAAAATTAAAAAAAAAAAAAACTACTTAAAAAAAGGTCAGAAATTCTCTGCTCAAAAACCGGTGCTGTAACAGCTAAAGTTCCCTCATGGACCCAATTCCCTATTACCTCCTCTTTGACTTAATCTTCTAGTACTTTCTCTCCCTTTGCTCACTTTGGCCCTGCCACACTTTCCCCACAACCCCCTGCTGCTCCTCAAACAAGTTAGGACACCCCTACCTAAGTGACTCAGGCTGTGCCCTTTACCTGGAATGTCCCTCCTTCCCATGTGCAAGGTTAATACTTACACAAGTATCGCCTTCCCAATCAGGCTCTATTCACAATTGCCACTCATCTCCCATCAGCATTCCCTTGTTCTACTTTTCCTTTTCCTTTCATAGTTGTTATCAATTTCATACATACCATATAACTTACTAATATTTCGTGGTCATTGTCTAACTCTCCCTCACTCACCTCCAGCTGGAATCTAAACTCCTTGCATACAGCAATCTTTCTTCCATTTATCAATATACCCCCAATACTTAGAAAAGTGCCTAGAGAACACAGTAGGTGTGTAATAAATACCTGTTGAATAAATGAGCATACACAATTGGTGTCTACTATGTGTGAGCCATTGCACTAGCCCCTGTGGTAGACTCAACATGCAAAATGACAGTTACTCTGTTAAATAAATGGGTTGGCCTACATAATCCCCAAGTCCCTCTCTAGCTCAGAAATTCATTCCAAGTGAGCATTATAAACTATGTTGTAGGATCTACCAGAGTGTAAGCTCCCTAAAGGCAGGGATTTTAGTCTACTTCCCTGCTATTGCATCCCCTCCCCTAGAGAAGTACATGGCACATAGTAGGCACTCAATATTCAGTGGATGAATAAGCTCCCTGTGTACAAGGAATAAAGCTCTTGTATGTTGTTGAGTTTCTAATTCTATCCAGCACGCAGGAGAAGCTCAGCCTTGGGTAAGCTCTACCCAGTCTCCTGACGGATGGTTCAAAAAATCACATTGGCAGCAATACACACAGGCCTCCCTCAATATTCCTGGAATATGAGCAAAAGGGGTGATTTTAAACATGCTACATAAACATCTAACTTCAGGTGGTGGCCCTTGGGAATCTCTATTAGGTACATCACATCAAAGACAGGCTCCCTGACGTCAACGTGCTTGAGGATTCTGAGCACGAAATTGAGGTCAAATAAGACTCCTGTGGAAAGTAAGCTTCTCCAGAGAAACTGCTGGGATTTTCCTTTGCATTCCAACCGTGTTACTTCATTTCTCTGACTTGAACTTCACGCTGAGGCCACCATGAGCCCCCAAATCCACAGAGGCACCTCAGCCATCACCATCTGCAAGCCCCTCTTGACCTTCCATGACTCTCAAAAGCTTTGCTTCCACATATGTAAGTTTTCCAAGGATAGACCTTGTCAGCAAATGAACACTGACATAAGAGGTAACTTCAACTTGTACAGCTTTCGGAATTATGAGTATCACTGTCATATCAGTCTTTCAGCACTACACAACAAAGACATGACGTAAACCACATATATAATCTTAAAATACATAGATAACATGAAAAACAAGTCAAACCAAACAAGTGAAATTAATAATGAATACATTTAAACTACTCTAATTTCAACATGAAACCAATATAAAAACTATTAATGAGATATTTTACCTTTTCTTTTTACTAAGTCTTCAAAATCTGGAGTCTCTTTCACACTGACAGCAAATCTCAATCCAGATGCACCACATCTGAAATGCTCCAACAGTCATGTGTGGCTAGTGGCTATGGACCTGGGCAGCGTGAATGTAGACATTAAGCATCTTCTCTTTCAAGATGCTATTGCTAGTCTCACAGTCACACTATTTAAAGATCTTGGAACTGATTTTATGATGTCTTCTAACCTATGATGACATCACTTTCATTATTCTCTGCTCTAAAACATGCTTCCTGTAACATAGTTAAATGAGGCAATGTTACGGAGGAAAGGGCTGCTAAGTATGATAAAGTTAGCCTGGCTCTGTGACTTGTAAATAATGTGTTTCTCTGACCTCTAACTTGAACCCATTTCACTGAATTCCAATGACGTCCCTAACTTTCTAAGAGTGGTGTGTGTGTCTTATGGATGGGAGGGCAAAATGTGTGCTGACTGCAGGTTTCTTGACATAACTATGCCAACAACACCATCGAAAGATTAAACAAACAACAGAAAAGAGATTGAAGGCAGGAGAAAGTTTGAGTGCATCCCCGCCAGCCAGCTCTTAGCCTTCTAGTCGGTATAACCACGATGAGCCTTAAGAAGAAAAGGGCTCTTTATAGACTCAAAGGAATGTTCTAACCAAGTTTTTAATGAAAAGGAACTAAAAAACACATTCAGGTTACGTGGTAATTCACCAGGTGAATTGCTTTGAAAATCTGTCCCTAGAAGAGCTCTGTCATTTTCTCCCTGAACGTGAGATTATTGCCTCTACTAGCCTCCAAAAGGTGAAATGGATCACCAGAATGTGAAATCCAGTTCAATTTGGAAAACTTTCCAAAGCGACAGAGGTGTGAATTTTGTAGTGATAAAATAATAATTAACACATCACAGAGCATCCAGATTCTGACATTCTCTACTCCTGTTTCTATTACCCAGGGCCTCGAAAAGCTACTTTTGCAAAAGAAAGCAAACTGGCTTAAAGTTAACTTTCTTTCTTCAGTTGGAAGGTTGGTTTCAAGCATTGCTCAGCCTACAGAATGAGCTACACTGGCCTCGTTCTAACAGCTGACTCAGCAGAGACTGGTTGGAACAATGGTTTTCAGGAGGCCAAGGCCGGAATTGGTGAGGCTCTGACAGTACTCTGCCAAAGTCAGCAATTTCTTAAAAATGAGGTCAGATTATAGGAACCCAGATGCTGTATCTACTGGCCCTGTTTCTTGGAGAAAGGAAATAACCAGACTACAATATACCCACTATCCTAAAAACGGCCAAGAAGCAACTAGCAGCAACCTCGGTAGACCTGCAGCATTTGGCAGGGAGCTGGTAAACCACTGATTTAGTCTGCAGTTACTCCCAGATTTCACATTCAAGTGGAGGAGAAGCCTAAGAATGAGTCACAGGTCACAGCTCTTTTGGCCTCTGAAAAAGCATCTGAGAGAAGAAGAAAGTACATCACATCCCCAAGTCCTTATGCCCCCAACCTCCCTAAAAATAAATTCAAAGTGTGTGATAAAAAGATACCGATGATTATGGCACTGAAAGAAACAGAAAATGTAATAGCGGTATAGTTCAACAAACACTCTTAAACGCAGGACAGCGCCTAACAAAACTACATTTGTGATATTCTTGCTGAGTCAAGCAGAAACAGTACTCATTCTTCACTTCATTCATTTATCCACCCAACCAGCTCATTCAAGCCTTTCACGCACTGGGTACTATGGTAGACACTGGTGCTACAATGGTAAAGTGAACCCAACAAGGACCTGCATTCAGGGACCTTACATTGTGAGGAGGACAGACAAGCCAAATAAATTCACCTAAGCAAGTAACACCTGTAATAAGAACTATCATTTAGCGAATGCTTAGTATGTTTTGGGTTCTACGCAAGGCATTCATTTAATCCTGATAAACATCAGCAATTAAGCATTCAGATCACTTACAAATGAGGTAAGAGAGCCATACAGAAGTCAATTTGCCTAGGTCATCCAGTCAAAGACAGAACCAGGATATAAGCCCAATTCCTATCATAAGCTTAATGTCCAAAAATAAGATACCATCTTTGTATTAAAAAAAAAATCATGCAAGCCAATGGTGAGCTGGATTGACTGACAGTTTGTGCATTGCATTAAAATGTGTGATCATAAACAATTCAATTTAAAAAAATGGATAAAACATTTGAACAGACATTTCACCAAAGAAGATATACTAAATGATGGTGAATAAGCACGTGACAACACATTCAATGTCTTTAATTATCTGCAAAAAGCAAGTTAAAAATCACAATTAAATACCACCACACTATTAGAAGGGCTAAGAAAAAAAATTTTTTACTTAGACAATACCAAGTTCTAGTAAAGAATGCAGAGCTACTGGAACCCTTACACATTGCTGGTGAGAATGAAAGATGGTATAGCCACTTTGGGAAAAGTTTGACAGTTTGTTACAAAGTTAGACATACACTTTGTATGTCTATGTACCACATGATGCAGAGATCTCAGTCCTAGGTATTTACCAAGCAAAATGCAAGCTGGGTTGACAAAAACACTTCTCCAGTACAAATTTATTTCCTTCCCTAGGCCTCTGAGTCTATTCTCTTGCTTTCTTTGAAGGCTCCTTTAGCAACTTTTATTCATAATCCCCCAAACTGGAAACAATTCAACTGTCCTTTGGTAAATGGCTAAACATAAACATACTGCAGTGCATTCATACAACGGAATGATATGCAACACAAAGGAACACAATAATGCTATAAGCAACAACATGGATGAACTTTAAATCCATTTTATTAAGCGAGAGAAGCTAAATCTAAAACCTTTATACTAGGTTATTCCATTTATATGACATTAATAAAAAGGCAAATTATTAAGCAACAGAAAACAGATATGGTTGCCTGGGGGTGGGAGAAGGGGTTGATGACAAAGGGAAGATAGGAAGGAATTTTTAGGGGCGATAGTACTATTTCATATCTTGAATGAAGTGGCGGTTACGTGACTATATGCAACTGCCGAAACTCAGAGCAGTGCATCCCCAAAAGGGTGACTTTTATTGTAAGCAAATTTCAAAAGTGAATAAAATTCCCTTCAAAAATTGTGATTTTAACATCAAACACCTGTCAAAGATACACAAAAATATTAAAAAATTTGCCCAGATTAAAGCCACCCCAAACTATTAATACAAGAAGTTTTCTTAATGACAAAATGTTGGAACAGGCATATTTTCAAACTGTCAAGTAACGGACTTTTTTTTTTTTTTTTTAACACCTTCTCACTGGTTGGCAAGCAGAACAGTTAGCTCCAACACCTTCATTCTGCATTCTGGAAAATGCAAACACGGCACAGGGAAGCTTCTGGCATGGGGGATGCGGGTTTCTCCTCTGCCTGTAATAAGCCACAAAAGCTACTGCAGAGAATGTGTGTCTTTACCGAGGAGAAGCTAAAATGTCCCAAAGGCTTGCTGCTTTCCCATTAAGGAATATGCACTGTGAGAACCACCTGGTCAGGGCCCTGGGGAGTTCCATCTTCATCTACTGTTGGGAAAGTGCTTTGCTTTCAAGGTCTGGGTTTGATATCTTATTGACAATCTTATGGACATTTCCTGATAAGATATTGCTTGACAACTCAAAACCTTGTTTTTGTTTTGTTTTGTTACTTGTCACTGGAATACAGACACTCTTCCACTTACAATGGGGTCACATCCCAATAAACCCATTGAAAACTGAAAATATACCTAACCTACCAAACATCATAGCTTAGCCTCGTCTACCTCAAATGTGCTCAGAATACATAGGCCAGCCTACAGTTGGGCAAAATCATTTAACACAAAGCCTATTTAATAATAAAGTTTTGAATATCTCATGCAATTTATTGAATGCTGTATCAAAAGTAAAAAACAGAACGCTTGCATGGGCACCGGAAGTATGGTTTCTCCTAAATGTGTATGGCTTTCACACCATCGTAAAGTCAAACCATAATTGATATTAACCACACCCTCCGCCCACTTCTTTGCATTATATGTTACAATACAGGGAAACTAACAGAAGCACTCTGTCAGCCAGTAATTTTACAAAGAGTCTAGCAAGCCGGAGAGAAGCTCACCTTCCCAGCGTTTGGGGAGCAACACATCTGGATCTATTCTCCAGCTCACATTTGGTTCTTTCCCCAAGGCTCTAGAGTCTATTCTCTCCCTTTCCTGAACAGCCCCAAAGCTCTGGCTCATCTGCCTACCAAAGGCTCGCTAAAAACCCATATTACAAGCAATTCAAAGCATGAAATGAAAATTGATGCTTTCAACTCCTGTAAAGATGAAAACGGGAAGCTGCCAGAACACTGTGTTCCTTCATTTTCCACATCAGTTTTCAAGAATACAGATAGCAGCATGTCATATGAGATAAGAATGTGCAATAATGGTGATGCATTCCTTCCTAAATTTGACCCATTAAGGCAGAGCTTTTGCATTAAAAGGAAAGTCTGGTAAGGGCTGTATTAAAAACAAAAAGAAAAAATGCAACCTTCAGAATCGACACTGACCAGAGTAAAGATGACAAATGACTCCCCGTATTTTAGTAAAAGGCACACTAAAACAATGAGTGGCTATGCCTTCGGCACGAATCAAATCACATTGTTCAATCTGGACAACGCACATGAAAGTCTCACCGTATTACTGGTGAAATGAGCAGTTCAAATTCTCTCTCTATGCAGGTTCAACATCTATAAAATGAGACGATTAAGCAAAAATAAAATCTTAAGAGTTCTCTTGCAATATTACGTTCTACAGTTCTAGGACTCAGAAAAGTATAGGGTGCCATGTATTATCGTCCTTTATTAAAATATTAATGTAAGTTTTCTGAGGGCAAGAATTGTTCACCATTGTACCCTTGGTACCTTGCAGAGTGCCTGGCATATACAACGTGTTCAATAAATTTCTGACGAATGATAGCAGAGGCGGGATAAGTTTGCCTTTTTTCATCACTTGACTACCAGGTTCTGAATGTAAGAAATATTTATACACCTAAATTGTGATTTCATGGTAGACCCAGGTAGGCACGCAAAAATGTATGAGACACTGAACTTAAACTTCTATTCTAGATAGAAATATAAGAAATGTTTGCTTGAGAAGAGAGCCATCTAGGCAGTTAAGAGTTTCCAATGATGCTCCACACGGCTTCAGAGCAGGGGTGGGTCAGAGTGCACAGCTAGAGTGTGCAGGAATGGATTCCTGAAGTGTGTGGACATGAAGCTAAGCCTTGAATGGTCAAGATCAAAAATGATGGAGACAGGGATTCATTTCCTCAGGATGGGGCAGTGGAATGAGGTGCTTCTAGACTTTTATATATTAACAAGATACTATTACATGAAAACAGGTCCAAACTTAAAGTTGCCATTTTTGAACCCCCACTTATACCACCCCGAGGCTCATATATCCCACACTCTGCTGACCACCTCCACTTACACGTCCCTTGTGACCTTCTGGTCTATCTGATCACTCTTCTCAGGACCATGCGTGTCATCTTGGACTTCTCCTTCTCCCTTGCATCTCCTGTTCCATTACTAAGTCCTGGAAGTTCTTCTCCTGAATATTTCTTGGGTCTCTCCCCCACCTCCTCTGCCTTTACTTGGGCTTTCAATTCGGATTTCTTGTTGGCCTCCCTGAATGACTTTCCTCCTCTAAATCTAGGGCTGACAAACTTTCTCTGTAAAGAGCCACACAGCAAAGCGTTTAGGCTTTGGAGGCTATACAGTCTCAGTCATAACTACTCAACTCCCACTGCGGCACAAAAGTAGCCATACAAAATACATTAACAAATGACTGTTCTGATAAAACTTTATTTATAAAAACAGGCAAGGGGCCAAATTTGGCCTGAGGACCATAGTTTGGTGATCCTTACCTTAGATGGCTGCCAGAGTGGTTTGCAAAATAATACAAACAGGACCTTGTTACTCCCTGCCTAAAGTCTTCCAAGACTCCCATTACCCTCAGGATAAGCTCCAGGCTCCTTGGCAGAACATACAAGCATCTCTGTGTGCATCCCCCGTGTCTGTCCCTCACGACTCGTGCAAGTACACATTCAACAATCGATGACTTGATGCTTCCCAGAAGCACTAGCTTCTCATGTCTTGATCTGCACATGCTTGAGCCTGCTTCCAGGAATGTCTCCAGCTGTCCTCTGCCAAACTCCTGCCTGGCCTTTAAAACCCATCACCAATGTTCCTCTGCCATTAAGCCTTCCCTGACCTGCATTCTAGACAAAGTCAGGCCAGTCTCTCTGTTCCCCTAAACATCTTTACATATTCTTCTTACAGCCCATGCAACGCGGAGTATCATCGGCCATATATGTGTCTCCCACCACCACCAACTCCACTGGACCTTCTGGGAGGGTAAAGCTGTGTTGTGTACATCACACCCTTATGTCTTGAGGATTTAGCACAACGTCTAGCTCACAGACATAGCTGAGTCTTAACAACTTTGATTAATTCGTAAAAATCATAAAAATTTCAACTTGGTGACCATTTGACCTTGTATAACTTTAAAGAAATCTCAACTCACTCAGAGCTCTTAATTGGCTCTCAACCTTGGTTGAGCCAACTACTTTGATTCAACACTTGCTATTAAAACGTATCCAAATGTCGGAATGAACTGTTCTTTCTGAGGATGATATAATTCAAAATTTCCCCTTTTAAAGGAGATGTACTTTAAAACTGCTACTTAGCTGTCTCCCCATTAGTCTTTAATTAGCTGCTTGAACAATGCTGAATGTGTTACATTCTCTTGCAGAGAGCTGGGTCCTCAAGCAATTAGTTTGTCCTACCAAATACGACCTACATCACTACTGTGCCCATGGTAGGCAAACGTTCACTGAACAGGCCAAATTCCTACCTCTCCCAGAACCTAGACACAGCCTGAGGCCAGCGGACACATGAGCTCATGGTAAAGACTATAAAAAGTGCGTGGCTCTGCAGCTATCAAACCAGAAAAACTTTAAAAAGCTGATTATGCTTGGTTTTAGCAAAGGTGAAGGGAAACAAATACTCTTGCACACATTGATGGGAATGTAAATTATATAATTCTTCTAGCAGAGTAATTTGGAAGTATTTCTAATTCTAAAAGGTATACTCTCTTTAACTTGGTGATGCCACTTTCAGGAGTTTAACCCACAGAAAGATTCACAATTGGGCACAAATTGTGCAAAGATGCTCTTTTCAGCACTGTTTTTAACATTCGAAAACAGGGAAATAATGGGCTAAATCGTGGTACAGCAAAGTTATGAATGCCACCCTCTATGACCACTGCCTTCCTGACAGTCCATTTCCATGTCTAATAGAGAGCTCAAGCTCACCAAGCCCAAATGAAACTCCTGATCCTAAACCAAAATATAACCCACTCCTAGCTCCCTCCATCCAGCAAATGGTACTCCATCCTTTCAGTTGTTCAGATTAAAAAAACCAACCAACAAACCCTGGAGTCATTCTTGACTTGTCTCTTTTTGTCACATCCCTTATCTAACCCAACAGGCAATCCTTCTAGGTCTACTTTCAAAATATATCCAACTACTTTGTATTCCTCCACTACTATTACTCTGGTCTAGCCACCATTATCTCATACCAGGATTACAATAATAGCTTCCTAGCTGTGCTCTCTGCTTCCACTCCTACAACAACCTCATCACATTACCTATAGTTAATTACCTAATGTTAATTAGAGCATGTCATTACTCAATCAAGATGCTGCAATGCATCTTATTTCACTGAGTAGTATAGTTATACCCAGCATGATCTGACTTCTTTTCCTTACACTCTGATCTCTCCTCCCATAATTCTACCCTTGTCCTCTCTATTCCAGCTACTCTGGCCACTTTGCTGTTCCTCAGAAAATTCAGGTACCACTTCTGCCACAGGGCCTTTGCATTAGATTGGCTTTAACCCAGACATGCACATAGCTCATTCCTTTACTTATTCACGTTTCTTCTTGAATGCTGCTTTCCCAGAGAGGTCTACCCTGACACACTGACAACTCTATTTAAAATTGCAACATGGGCTGGGTGCAGTGGCTCACACCAGTAATCTCAGCACTCTGAGAGGCTGAGGCTGGATGATCGCTTGAGGCTGGGAGTTCAAGATCAGCCTGAACAACACAGCGAGACCCTGTCTCTATAAAAAACCGAAAAATTAGCCTGGTGTGGTGGCATGTGCCTGTAGTTCCAGCTTCTTGGGAGGCTGATGCTGGAGCATCACTTGAGCCCAGGAGTTCGAGTCTGCAGTGAGCTATGATTGCGCCACCACACTCCAGCCTGGGCAACAGAGAGAGACCCTGTCTCCTCCCCAAAAAAACAAATTACAACATGTTCAATATCCACAGTCTTGATCTTCTTACACTGCTCTTCCTTCCCTCCCCCATATTACTTACCACCTTCTAATATACTAAACAATTTACTTATTTATTACAGGTACTGTTTATTTTCTATCTTCCCTAACTAGAACATAAGCCCTAGGAGGGATCTTCACTTGTGTTCGTTGATTATATATCCCAAGCACCCAGAACAGTTCCTAGCACGTACAGGTTGCTAAATAAATATTTGCTGAATGAATATCTTAGAGTTTCTATGAGGTCTAAATCAGCCAGCCCTGCACATAGCAACCTAATAAATGTAGGTTCCAGTTATTGTTAGGAAGAATGAAGTAGGCATACATGTGCTGACATGGAAAGTGGCCCAGATGTAATGGCAATAAGAAAAACCAAGCTGAACTAGTGAGCAAAGATAGTTATTACAACATTGTTAGTAATACTGGAAAAGGGAAAACAATCTAAAATCTCACCATCAGGGTGATGGTTAAATAAATGATACTACCCTCCCCCCATACTCTGGGGTATACCAGGTAGTTGTTACCAAGAGTTAGGTAAGAATATTCGTATTATATTAAGATGTCAATTTCAGGTCCGAAAAAAAAGTGACTGAATGTGACATACAGTGTCATATTATTTTCTTTGAATGAAAAGGCTGTGTGTGATATATTAATGTAGAAAGGTTAGGAAGGAAACACACACACACACACACACACACACTCTATTACTTTTGGGGTGGGGCACTTCAGGGAGAATGAGGGCTCATATGTAATTTTACGCCATATTGGTCCACTGCATTGAGTTTTTGTAAGCAATCAAGGCAACTTTTCTGTTTTGCCACCCACAGTAACTTTTAGCAACAAACTTTTCACAGCTGAAAGATTTCATTTTGACTAATCATTTCTACCTTATTCCCTATTCCCTGATCTTACCAGGAATAAATTAACATGAGTTCTGATACAAGCTCCAGGAGAGTAGGGGAATCTTGACTGTTTTGTTCATGGTGTATCCCCAATGCCTAAAAAGTGCCTAGCACATAGCGGGCTCTCAAATATAAAATAAGTTATCCTCAATATGAGATCACCTCCAGGTAAAACTGCAAGTAGTGAATTAAAGAGTCCAAAAAGCTAGAAAGAAAAATAGCAAAGGCCTCCATAAACTGGAGTGTTGAACCTCATAAAAGGAGTTAAACGTTTACAGACTTTTTTGCTTCCCTTTTGAGTCTCGATAATCATGTATTTTTAAAGCAACTCTCTTTGGCATGGCTCCACAATTAATAAGAAAATTACGGCGCTCGCTGTCTTACAGGCAAGTTATTTCATCCAGCTATTGTCAAATGTGTAGATTCCCACTGATCTAATCTTTATCGCAGCAAAGAAATATACTCAGTACAATCGTTCAGATCCAAGGCCTATTAGACTGTGAAGGGGAGCAAGGGAGAGGAGATTCTTTAATCAGGAGAGCAGCATCAACTTTTAAGATCAATTAAACAGTAAGCAGAGCTCTAAATGCTTTTTTATTTCTAAGAGAACATAGGATAAACTACCTGGTTTGTGGAACAGAATATATATTATTAAATACATGCAAACCTGTGTTTCCTTTTCTATTTTTAAAATGATTTTTCATGGAGTTGTACTTTTTAGCTTTGCTTTGGTAATAACAATAGCGCTTTAGGAAATAACTCAGACTTCCTAATGACTGGTCAAAGTTGTTGATTCATCCACTCAATTCAAGTATTTACTGAATATACATTATGTGCTAAACTGTACTTATAATTGGGATATAGACAGAGAAATAGCAAAACCCTCCACAAAGAGTGTTATGCGTCATAAAATAGAATTAAATGCAATATGCTTTTTTCTGTGGGGTCAGATAACCACAAACATTAAACTTTTAACATCTTTTCCTTCAAGAACATTCAGCCTAGTGAGTCACTTTCAAGCTCAAGACCTCCCCTTTACTCCAGTGTCTAAAATCTTCTTTCTCAAACATCTTAGTAAAAGTTTGGTAACATTTTACACATTCTGTTTTTATTCTTGAATCTGACAGTCTACCGAAACTTTAAAGATGCCAACCTCCATGCAAAAAGGAATAAAAATCTGCAACAGCAGCTCAAGGATTGTATTACAAAACAAAACAAAACAAAACCAGATATCTAGATGGCAGTCAGTCATCAATTTGCTAGAATCACAAAGCAGATTTAGTGCCATTTTTATCAATAACGGAACCACTTGTCAAACAGATTTACCAATGAAAAATGGCACAGCACACTATTCAGGCAAAATTTTCCTGACTGTGGGCATCCCAAATTAATGAAGTAGATGTGCTGGAGACCAACAATGGCAGAAACTCGTCAACAAGACCTGGGAAGCAAGGGAAGGCAAGAGCTTTGCAGATAGCATTTACAACAATTCAGAAGCTGAAAAGTCATCAGCAGCCGATCTGCTGTCAGAGAGATCAGTAGAGTTACTGAATTAATGGCTGGCATTGTTGCCTTTTCTTCCCACCAGACATCTTAAAAAATGCTATGACAGTTTTTCTGGTGCCAGAGGGTGTCAGAATGACTGAAAGGGATGTGCTTACATTCAAATATTTGGGGTCTGATTATCAACACATGGTTTTTTTAAAAAGGAAGAAACACACAAGCTGAGAAAATGATTATTACCAAACTCACAGGATTTTCCCATGAAAATACAGTTGCAAAAAAACCCACAAAAAGCTGGGGGTGTTTTGATGGGAGTAGGTCTTTTGATTTACCTTTTTCTAGTACTATCATCTCTATATTTACTTTTAACTTCAGAAATCCTTTTACCTGTAGTTACAGGTGTCTCCCAAATTCTATTCCCTACAAGTCTAATACGCCAACATAAGAAAAATACATGGGTCTACATACTTAGTGCAATCATTAAATAGGCACTGGTATAACACAACCTGCTTTACATGACAACACAGGGTCAAAGAGAAATTACAATTTAATTTTTCTGTAACTGTTGTCAATTAATCACGGTGTTTAGCTCCTTTGTAAATATGGAGATCTCATTCTCTCTCTCCTCTTTTTCCTCTCTCCTACCCCTATCCATATGCCAAGAGTGAATTCGAAACAAGGGGAGAGGAGAGGGTGTCTCATGGCAAGCCTCTGCTAGATGCACCTTAGTGCTATCAGCTATAGTCATTATTTCTAAGGTGTTGGTAACTCACAGGTACAGTTTGTGTTCTTATACATAAGAGTGCCAAAGATCTATAACTGTTTATCAAAAAAGCAGTCCTAGCTATCAAAGAATAATATAGTGGCTTAAGGGCTCCTTTCTGCTACTAAAGCCCCCATAAAACTGTTATGCCCAAGCTTTCAGAGATCATGGACTCAATAGCTTGGTAGCTCCAGCAGACACATCATGGGCCACATCACAAATTGCCTCTTCTGGCCAGTTAACTGGAGAGGCAGTGAGGCTCTAGTCTCCCCTGAGGGAGGTTTCATAACAAATCCAACTGCCCATGCTTCTGCTCAGCAAGGACCAGCAGGTAAGCCTTAAGTCTGAAGGTAACAACAGACCGATTTAAGAGCTATAATGAAGGTAAAAGAATAACAGAGCAATTCCACATCTCTCCAGCACAAACACAAAAATCCAAACACCAAACCTCAAACATCTAGTTAAACACTGCCTCAGAAATACAACTTGAGATATGCAGCCTAACAAAGAAACTACATAGGGAAGCAAACCTGTAACCTTCAGGATTTACCTACATGGGGTGAGATGAGGTAGGGTAGGGGTGAGGGTTTAGAGAGGAGCGTTCTCAGCAAGAATCCTTTCTCTTGTCCCCATCCCCTTTCCCAAAACCAAGAGGAAAGGCACAGGATGAAGAGGCAGGGGCAGATTGCTTTGGTTTGCTCAGTTGAGAAATGGAG
Source organism: Avahi laniger (assembly GCA_963575035.1). Classification (NCBI taxonomy): domain Eukaryota; kingdom Metazoa; phylum Chordata; class Mammalia; order Primates; family Indriidae; genus Avahi; species Avahi laniger. Next base: position 19,913 of record CAUYSK010128339.1, read on the forward strand.
GAATCAAGTGTCTGTTGATATCATTAATCTGCTAAAGCTTTCAACAGCACTAAAATTCACTGGCAAGCGATGAGCTGTGCCTTGTTGACGAGCTACAGTGCAAGTTAAATCATGAAAAGAATCCAAAAGCATATCCAATTAATATGGGCTTCAAAGTTACCACGAGACATCAATTTTCAGAAAGTATCAGCCTTATGGATGGAAAAAGACAAGCTTTTCTCAACTAAGAAATGCATTTATTTTCCCAGAACACATAAGACAGCATGTTATTCTGGGGGTTATCGTGCGCATATATAGTTTTTATATTTTTAATATAAAAATGATGAAACCTTCAAGCAAAAGCTTTCAGTTTTATTGGAACCACCAACAAATATGTCTGAACCTTTCGAAACCATTGAATGCTCATTCAAGAAGAGTAGTAAAACAAACAACAAAACACAGCAAGGGTTATTTTGCCAGCACACACTCACAAGTAGTCTCCTGATTGATTCTCAATTGACAGGGCCCTGAACATGGTAAACTTTGGGAAAGAAAAAGGGGTGCCATACCTAATCCTTACAAATAAGCTATGCGTACCCTCAAATAATTTAGTTCAGGCACAAATCCACTCCCTTTGTGTGTGAGGCAAAGTCTATGTACCAACACTGTGGACAAGACAGCTTCCTTGTACACTCCACTGCCCCCTGGTACCCAGGTCAGTTAGACTTAGGACTTGGGAAGAGAAAGGGAAGGATAGCCCTCCTGACTCCTAAAAAAAAAAAAAAAAAAAAAAAATACCCCCGCCTTCCTGGCTTGGCCCATTCACTTACAAGGAGATAGGGAGAACAGCCTTTCAGCTCGCAAGCACTCAGCAAGCCAGACTCTGGAATGGCTATTTTCTGATGCCCACAGACATGCATAGCTTACCTAGATAAGACAGTGCTTTGACATACACATGTTAATTTCCAGGAAGCAAACTTAAAAAGCCTTCTGCATGTACAGTCTTCCTTTTAAAAACAGGGAAAGGGAGAGAAGGGAACCGCAGTTCTTTCCTTCCTTATTTTCCGGGGAGCTTGCAAAGCCCTCCAAAGTGCAAAGGCATTTGTCCACCGCGCGCAGGGAGAAGCAGCTCTCCCTCTCCCCCGTCCTCCCCCGCCCCGGGCGCCGGAACAATGCAGCAACATACATTTACCAACACCTGCTGGAGCCTATTAATATGCACGGGGACGTATTGATTTTTTCTCCCTCCCTTCCCCTGCCCTCCACACTGAGCAGGCTTTCATCTCCTCCTTTACCGTCCATCAGGAACTCATTTCGCCGGCCCCCTCCCCCTCCCACCCCCAGTCCCCATTCAGCCGAGCCCCTCGCTCGGAAAGCCCAGGCTGACGAGCACACTTTGGAATGCACTTCATTAAAATTTAGCTGCCCGGTTCCAACCTGCAATGCGGAGGAGGCAATACAAAGCGCGCGCCACACTTCCTCCAGCATCCCCTTCAAAAGCCCCATTGTTCGCCAGGCATCTGCTCCAGAGCCCGGCCTCTCCCTACCCACTGACCCCAGATTTTTTTTCTCCCCCCTCCCTCTTCCACGCGGCCGGGCCAAACGGGCCTGCCCGGTGAATTAAAACGCAGCCGCAGCCATCTGGCCCTCCCAAGCTGGCCCGGTTTCTCCCCGCCCCTCCTCCCCGTCCACACACCGCGCACGGCATCTTCACCTCCATGGATGCTCCCAAAACCTAGGCGCAAACCTCCGGTGGCAGGACGCCTCTGCCGCCGCCTGCCCGTCCCCAGGCTTCCTCCAGCGGCCGAGCGTTCGAATCCAGAGGTGGGCAGGGGGCGGCGGGGGCTTGGCGAGGGGAGATCATGGACCACTTGTACTTGCCTGCAAACCCCAGCCCAGTCGCCAAGATTAATCCTTCCCTTTGTGAGCCTGAAAGAGCCTCCCACCACGCTGGTCCTCGGCTCTGCAGCGGCTGTACAGAGAGGCGGAGGTGGGGGGTGGGATCCGAACCCCTTCTTTAGCGAGCTGGGGGCGCCTCGGCCACCTGACCACGGAGCGGTTTTACCAGGGAAGGGGCGCTGGCAGCAGGAGCAGCTGATGGTGCGAGAAGGGAGAGAAGATGCCCAAGATTGCGCCTTTTATATTACTGGCGACATTTCTAACACATGACAACAATTTCCATCTGTATTTAAGCCGGGAGTGTGAAAAAAGAGCATTACATCACTGAGCCTGGGCTCCTAGAGGCTGCCGGATATCTAGGCCGGGGGGATTAGGGCCGCACCTGCGGAGGGGGCGGGCCGAGCAAGCCTCTCCCAGCTGGGCGTGTCAAGGCCCCATCACCCGAGTGGCCCTGGCGGGGAGCCCGTGGCCAAGGAAAGGCGGGAGATGGGGTTGCTCCATTTGCAACAAGCTGGAGGCTGAGCGGGTAGGTGGGTGAGGGAAGGAAGGTGGTGACTCCCTTTCTGGGTTAGGGAAGCAACCCTGACTTCCCAAGAGCAAGGGGCAGAAGCCTTCCGAGTCCCTTTCTGGTGGGACTGACTTCTGCCCTCCTACCTATTCCCCAGCTTTGGAAGGAATTTCACAGGTAACTCTTACGTTTGAAATAACTGTTTTCCCCGGAGTTAAAATAAAGATGATGGAGTGACTTAGAATAAGAATTTGAAGAGTCCACATTCAAGGAACGGACACCTCAAGAAGGAAGGGCAGAATCAGGTTCAGACTCAAGCTGTTTCTTTACTGCTCATCTCTATGTCATTCAAACTCACTCCTTAAAAGAATCTGCAAGAGCAGTGGTATTATCTCCATCCCGTTTCTTATTAGGTATTCTGCCTCACCAGCCCCCTTAGTGAGAAAGCTTTACTGAGAGACTTGTAGCTTTGGAAAGGTACATTTTCTCTATTGTAGAATGGTCAGTCATTGGCAAACGTAGCAAGACAGTGAACACCCACAGACTGGCAAAGGAAGGAGAATGTCCCCGCCCGCCTTTCCATAATCCAGGTGTTACAGAGTCATGTGCAAGCATCCTCCAAGAATTAATTACTACAATTTGGACAAGAGGAAATAAAGAGGCTAAAAGATATTCTGAGAGGGAGAATGGTAAGAAAACAGGGAAAGCAGGTAAAGGAAGCAAAGGGCATTCCTCTTTCTGGTGTGTAGGAAGGAACCTAGATTACAAAGGGCTGGGTCTTGCGATGGCAAAGCAGAGACGAGGGTAAGGCGGCAGGGCCACTCGAGTAACAAGGAAAGGAAGATCTTTCCTTCCAATGCAGGATCAGCTGGATTTCACAGCAGGTGAGAAAACAAAACTTGTTCCTTCACATACGATACCCAGTAAACGCATGCGTATATGCCCGAAAATGCCAGAGTGTGGAAAGACTGCATTTCCAATGCTCCTTTTCCTTCTGGTCACTCCTCCTGGTCAGTAGACTCAACAATGGAGCCAGACTTGCCAGGATAAACATCCCACTTTCTCTCCACTTTCCATCTATGTGGCTGCAGATAAATTAACTGCCTGTATCCCCTGGCGTACAAAATGAAACAAAAACTATCCGCTTGTTGTGAAGATAATACATATAGAGTACCTGGCACAGTTCACCAGACATAACAGGGACTCACTGGAACCTACTATTACTATCCTTATTATGACGTTATTTATATGTGAAGCATCTCAACAAAATGAAAGCGCTCATCCTCAACTTCTGAGGCAACCTGCAAAATGGAGCAGCTCCCAGGGATCCAATCAGCAAAACGCAGACACCAGGACCCTCGACATCACTAGAACTGTCAGAAAAAGTGAACGAGATGCCTTTGGAAGAAAAACAGACTCGTTTGCATCATTCTTGATTCACATCCACTTTTGGGGAGGTGAAAAGGCCTTGGGGGCTGAATACAAAGTGTTCGCTTACATTTTTGGTTTGAGAGAAGCAAAAAACTTAAGAGAATAGTTTCTTTATCGACCATGTATATAATACATGGGAGCATTTACATCATTTCCCCACTCAATCATCATCAAAAAGAAAAAAAGAAGAAGAAAAGCAGATACTACATAAAACTTTAAAAAGCCTTTAGCCACAACCTAATGCTAAAATGTAATTTGTATTTTATTAGTCTTCCACAAGAAAATGATTGCATAGTACAAATTAAATTGCTCTTGCGCAAGGAAGCTGCACAGAGACTGCGCTAAAGGGGACAGAAATACAAAAGACACTCTCTTTATGAAAGAAAGAAGGGAACTTTTATTCAATAAGTATTCAAGGATGTAGCTTTCCAATTTTCAATAGGGGGAGAAAAATAGCTGTCATTTGGTTTGGAAATATCCCTAACAATAACAAATTATTTTTAATCAGAGCTCCAAAGACCAGGTTTCTTTATGCACAAGAGAAGCACAAGGAAAGGAGTCCATGAAAATCTCCTGGGTTTTTATCGGAGACTACACACTCGATCTCAAAAACCAAGGCGCTCTGAGCTTGTGTGGTCTCCAGCATAAGCCAGGAGAGATGCTTAATTGCATTGCTTCTGAAGTCTCTTTTGTCACATGCAAAAAAAAAAAATTAAAACCAGTAGGTCTTGGGCTAGCCTTCCTTCATGGGTGCCTGACTTCCAGAGGTCAAGGGCAAACTACACATGGAATGCCTCCAGGGCACGGTTTAGAGAAGCAGTGAAGTGCAGACTCCTCTTTACCAGCAATTTTTAAGAAATAACTGTGAGAAAAAGGCCAAGAATTTCCCTCACTGAACACATTCAAAGTAATTAGAGAAATCTTTAGGAATTGGATGAAATGTTGCAGAAAAGTGACCACTTGGGAGGCAATGGAGCATACTGGTTATGAGAGTAGGATCTGGGGCCAGAATAGTTCAAAACCCCACCTCTGGCTCTTTCACAGGGTGAATCACTGGAGAACAGCTTTACCTTGCAACACCTCTGTTTCTCACCTGTACAGTGGGAGTAAAAAGATTTTCTGTTTCATAGAATTGTTATGAAAACTAAGTAGGTGAATATGGGACAGTGGACTTAAATGAGTGCTCAATATCATTCCTGGCATGTCAATCACTGCTAGCTCTTGGGCATGGATTTCCTCTAAGCTCTTGCTCTGCATATGTCTTTCCAGAAATATGTATTGATGCATACCAAGCACATAGCTCTGTTGGATATAATAAAGAGCTATATAATACATCTACGGGGTTGGTTGGTAAAGGGCTTTATAGTTATTTTTTAATAGAAATGTCCTTTGGATAAAATTATATTAAACTCACATAATACAGGCTGTGTTTGCTGAGTAAAATGCAATAAAAATAAACATCAGCAGTCAGAAAGCAAAAATTAACAATTGTAATAAAATAAAACCTGTGGGATATAGCAGTGATCCCCAACCTTTTTGGCACCAGAGACCAGTTTCATGGAAGACGATTTTTCCATGGACTTGGGGGTGTAGGGGAATGGGAATGGTTTCAGGATGATTTAAGCACATTACATTTATTGTGCAGTCAACCTCTTGCTAAGGATAATCCTTATTTGCAGCCTCTCCCCAGCGCTAGCATCACCGCCTCAGCTCCACCTCAGATCATCAGGCATTAGATTCTTATAAGGAGCACGCAACCTAGATCCCTCGCACGCGCAGTTTACAGTACAGTTTGTTCTCCTATGCAAATCCAATGCCAGCTGCTGATCGGACAGGAGGCAGAGCTTATGTGGTGATGTGAATGATGGAGAACGTCTGTAAATACAGACAAATCGTAGCTTGCTGGCTGCTGCTCACCTCCTGCTGTGTGGCCTGGTTCCTAACAGGCCATGGACCAGTCTGGGGCCTGAGGGTTGGGGACCAAAGAGATATACCCAAATCCTTACACGAAAGGGAATTATAGCCTTAAATGCATTTATTAGAGAATGAAAGAGGCACAAAATAAATGAATTATGCTTTCTACTCATAATGCTATAAAAATAAAAATGAAATAAACTTTAAAAAAGTAGAAAATTCAACAGACATTGTTGGGACAATTGGATATCCACATGCAAAAGAATGCAACTCGACCCCTTACGTCGCATCAAACACAAAGATTAATTCAAAACGAATCACAGACATAATGTGAGAACTAAAATTATAAAACTCTTAAAAGATAACAAACGAATAAATCTTTATGATCCAGGGTTAGGCAATGACACTAAAAGCAGAAACAATAGGAGAAAAATTGGTTAAGTCAGACTACATCAAAATTTAAAAGCATTGTACTAAAAATGATAATATCAAGTTAGTGAAAAGACAACCCATAGAAAATATTTATGAATCATGTATCTGATAAGGGACTTGTATTCAGAACATATGAAGAGCTCCTATAACTAAACAATAAAAAGACAAATGACCCAATTAAAAATAGGCAAAGAACTTGAATAGACATTTCTCCAAAGATGATACACAGGTGGCCAACAAGCATATAAGAAGATGCTCAACGTCATTATTCAATAGGGAAACACAAATCAAAACCACGATGAGATACCACTTCATACCCACTAAGATGGCTATAATTAAAAAGACAATTATTAGAAAAATACGTGGAAAAATTGGAACTCTCATATGTGGGAATATAAAATGGTGCACCCATTTTGGAAAACACTTTGGCAGTTCCTCAAAAAGTTAAAAGTTATGATATGATCCAACAATTTCACTCCTAGGTATACAACCAAGAGAAATTTAAAGATATACATCTACACAAAAACTTTCACATGGGCCAGGTGCTGTGGCTTATGCCTGTAATCGCAGCACTTTGGGAGGCTGAGGTGGCAAGGATCGCTTGAGGCCAGGAGTTTGAGATCAGCCTGAGGAACACAGTGAGACTTCGTGTCTACAAAAAATAGAAAAAATTAGCCAGGCATGGTGGTGCATGCCCATAGACCCAGCTACTCATCAGGCTAAGGTGAGAGGACTGCTTGAGCTCAGAAGTTTGAGGTTGCAATGAGCACTGACGGTGCCACTGCACTCTAGTCTGGGCAACAGAGCAAGACCTTGTCTCAAAAAACAAATAAAACAAAAAAACTTGTACATGAATGTTCATAACAGCATTATTATTCATAATAGCCAAAAAGTAGGAACAACTCAAATGTCCACTAACTAATGAATGCACAAAATGTGGCACTACCACGTAATAGGATATTATTGTGCAATATAAAAGAATGAAATACGGATACATGCTACAACATAGATGAACCTTGAAAACACTAATTAAAAGAAACGTAACACAAAATGCCATATATTATACAATTCCATTTATATGAAATGTACACAATAGGCAAATGTATAGCGACAGAAAGTAGATTAGAATTTACCTAGAGCTGTGGGAGTTGGAAGAAAATAGGATATGACTATTAATGCGTACAGAGTTTTTTTCTTGAGGTGATAAAAAAAAAATCCTAAAATTAGATTGTGATGACAGTTGTACAAACTTGTGAATAAACTAAAAAGCAATGAATTTCTTAAAACAAATGGTAAATTGTTTAGTACATGAATTATATTTCAATAAGTGTTTTTAAAATGTAGGAAGAAGGAATAATGAAATTAGGTAGAAATATAGATAGGAAACTATAGTCAATAAAGAAAAAAAAATCAAGAGAAAAAATCGTTTCTATGAAAGCACTAATAAAATAGAAAAACCTTTGGCAAATAGCACCGTGAGTAGGGGAAGGAGAAATCATATATCATCACCTTTATAGGGAACCAAAAGAGGCAGTAGTATAAACATAAAAAAGATTTATTTTCATGTATAAGTGAATACCATGTACACTTTATACCAATTAATTTGAAAATTTAGACAGAATGGATCATTTTCTAGGATAATAAATTAACGAAACTGTCTTAAAAAGTAGTAGAAAACGTGAAGAGAGCAATGACTAAAATTAAAATGAAGCGAAGTAAAAGAACTACCTCTTCCCTCCCTCTTCCCAGCTACTACAAAGAAAAACACAAGTACCAATCAGGATATTTTTATGGACAGATTTTACCAAGACTTCAAAGAAGAGCACAGCACCCTTTAGGTAAACTCAAATACATACACTCTCTCATTATGTATTTTCTATAGGTTCATACATATTTATGAATGATTAAAAAACATCTCAGCAGAGTATTTTTAAATGATGATCTACGGTTACTAGACAAAGAAAATAGCATGGTGTTGAGGTGGTCAAAGTGAATATTGAAATTCACTGTGCTGCTCCTATTTTTAATAAAGAATTTTATATGTATTGCTTACATAACAAAAAAGTAATCTGACAATTACTTCAAATGAAAAAATGAAGGTATTATTTGGAAACATGTTTTAGATTTTCTGCCTGGTTGATTGAACCATGGAGGACAGATAAGAGGGAGGCATTATTGCCACCTGATGGCAACTTAGTCTATTCATAATTGTAGGCAAAATCTCTAAGGAACCAAAGCCTCCTACATGCTGGACTTGCAAGCCTGAATATAAATTTAAAGCAGAAGTAATAAAAAGGAATAGCCTTGGATCTTAGTCCACTTGTGCTACTTTAACACAATACCTGAGACTGGGTAATTTATAAAGAACAGAAATTTATTTCTCATAGTTCTGGAGGCTGGGAATTCAAGGCACTAGGCAGTGTCTGGTGAGGGCCTGGTTTCTCCTTCCAAGATGGCACCTTGTTCTAGCATTCACTGGAGGGGATGAATGCAAGGTCCTCTTCCTACAGATTTTTTTTTTTTTTTTTTTTTTGAGACAGGGTCTCACTCTTTTTGCCCAGGCTAGAGTGAGTGCCGTGGCGTCAGCCTAGCTCACAGCAACCTCAAACTCCTGGGCTCAAGGGATCCTACTGCCTCAGCCTCCCGAGTAGCTGGGACTACAGGCATGCGCCACCATGCCTGGCTAATTTTTTCTCTATATTTTTAGTTGTCCAATTAATTTCTTTCTAATTTTAATAGAGACGGGGTCTCCCTCTTGCTCAGGC
>CAUYSK010128340.1:0-32096 GCA_963575035.1 Avahi laniger
TAGTGTTCTTAATACACTTTATAGTACACTAAGAATAAAATATTTAAATAAATAAACAAACTAATAAATAATTAATGAAAGAAATATAGAATGTAAGAAAGAAAGTTAGATATTAATAAAGAAATAAAGATTTACATGCAAATACAAAACCAGAATGTTTTCTTTCTTATTGGTACTGGGACTATACTCTGTATTACAAACTTGACCACTTTTTCATCATGTCTTTCTCTGTGTAACGAAAATGTTTCAGGTTGTAGTTATCTTAAATACCTGTCAGGCTCTGCCTTTTTCTTAGCTACATCCTGTGTTTCTAGCCCTTCTTACTTGTCAATGAGATTTTCTTCTTAGTGGTTTTTACTTGTGAATCTATGGAGAAGAGACTACTTTTTAATGGAGCACCACGATTAACTGTAAACCTGGAAGTCTTTCTGGAACTCCCAGAAGAAGAAGCCTTGGCTTGTAATTTGATAATGGCATAGGTCTTAATCTATTCTGGTTGCCACAAAAAAACACCATAAATTGGATGGCTTATACAGAAATTTGTTTCTCATAGTTCTACAGACTTTGAAGTCCAGGATCACAGCAGTGGAAAATTAGATATGTGGTGAGGTCCTACTTCCTGGTTCATAGATGGCTGTTTTTTTACTGTGACCTCACCTGGCAGAAGACATCAGGGGTCTCTCTCGAGCCTCTTTTGTAAGGGTACTAATCCCATTCATGGAAGATCTACACTTATGACCTAATTTCCTCCCAAAGTATCCACCTCCAAAATAATAGCACCTTGGGGATTAGGTTTCAACATATGAATTTTGTGGGGACACAAACATTCATACCACAGAACGTAGGTTGGTTACTGTAGAACAGCTCTCCTAGTAATCTTGGGCTGACTTAGTTTTCTCTCCTTTCTTGTTTGTAGAGAGAGTGTGCTAGGAATGCACTGCCCCGAGACAGGGAGGAACTGCCTGAATTAGCTTAGGTCTTGTTTGTGGCCCTCTGAGGGAATATAATATCTTGAGTTAGCTCTGTCCCTCGGAAACAGGATGTCCCTTAAAGCTTTAGTCCAGCGTATGCTGCTTTTTGGAGCATGTGCAGTTGAGACTGCATGTACTCTGGGCAGCTTTCCTGAGCCTTGGGACTGGCTCACAATGGGTCCTAGGCTGCTGTTTTCCCTGCCACCTATCTATAAGTAATAAATCTGCTTCATGTAATTTGTTGTGTATGAGTATGTTTTGTCTCACTAGACATAGACGAGTTGATAACCAATACACAGTGAACGTGCTTAGTTATCTACTAAGCGATCATCTACTATTTGATGTCTGCACTACTAATATCACAGACCTTAAATCTGTCTCAGTTGCCTCTGGGCCAAAGACAGTTCACACATGGAACACATAGTGGGAAATGTACCCTTAACAGTCTCAACTAATTCAGCTAACATTTACTGAAACTGGCCCAATATGCTCTTAAAAGGAGAGGCTTTGATGGATGGCAGGTAGTCTGTCTGCATACTTACAGAAAAAACTCATTATTCTGGTACGAGTCTTTGTAATATCCCTGCACAACTCCCCCGGAAGACAAAAGGGCATGACTACTGCTTTCAACAAGATTTGAGGGCTGTTACAAAGATTGTTTTCTTACTTCCTTATAGACATCAATTCTAACGCCATTTTATCTTGAGTCATAGAAATATATGCTCACTTTACAGTGGTAGATATATGCTGAGCATTCCTTAGAATGGCCTTGCATTCAGAATCACTGTATCTATTTGCATTCACTTGGAAAAATCAGCCATTCATATAGACAGTTATTTTCCAAAACATCCTCTTAGTGCAATTGCATAATCATAACCTTAGAGACATCCAGTTTCCTCAGGACTCTTATACACTTCAAAAAATACACATTTTATACATATCCACACTTGGATAAAATGTGATAGTCTTCTGTTAAGTTCTCATAGATTGAAAGTGTTGCGGAATTTATTCTTTCTCCCTTTGTTAACAATGTTAGCACATAAGGCACACATTTGATTAAACATGAATACATTATGTAGATCTTGACATCATACAAAATGGTTGATCTTCTTCTCCTCAAAGATTATAAGCCATTTGTGAGTTTCCCTAGCCAATTACCAATATGGAGGATTTCTTGATCTGATAGAATAAAGTAGACTTTGGATATATAACTTTTCTGAACTGGATGCCCATTTCTATGTGATAATAAAAGCTGGCATGCTTGAACCTTTAACCTGGACAAACTCACTAGAGATTCTCTTCTGTAACTTAAAAAAAATCCCAAATCACAATAAATATTCATTCTATTTGTACATGAGTGTTTGAGATAAACTTTGGGGATTCTAACTCATTAACAGAGTAGGTTTGATTATCCCACCTATGCAGTGATGAACATTTTCTTACTATTATCTGTTGGCTAGAAGTTCCTACTGTTATAAAGTAACTACTTAAGTAGTAATAAAGAAACTTTAGACTTTGGTAGTATCCACACATTTGTTTATTGATAGAGATAGTTTTGTTTACCTCTTTCACCAGAATAGTAATTAAGGGATTCTTAAGGCTTTGCCTGTCACCCAGCAGCTTTACTGCCTCAACTTTCCCTCAGTACTCAGAAAGAATGGCCTATTAACATTGAAATTTGCAAAACTGTCAAAGAAACTTTCATTGCTGTGGCCAGAGATCATACTCTTGGCTCCCATGGTCATTAAACCTCTCCAGTGGGAACTCACAGACTATCCACATGTGAGCTGGCCACCAAATGGCACACTAGGAATCTCATCCCCTATTATTTACTCTATTTTTTACAGTTGACATGACCAAATATTGCAGGGGTTTAATGAAGAAAGTAAAAAAAAACAAGGTGTTTTTCTCAAAGACAAACCACAGGAACCCCTGTGACTTTCAGCCTGGAGACCTGGAGACACCAATATTTGTTGTTTTGGAACTTTTTGATAAAAGCCGAATGGAGTTTTAACTCACTGGAGTTAAGTGATATCTCATTGTGGTTTTGATTTGCATTTCCCAGATAATTAGAGATGTTGAGCATTTTTTCATATGTTTCTTGGCCATTAGTCTGTCTTCTTCTGAAAAGTTTCTGTTCATGTCCTTTGCCTACTTTTTAATGGGGTTGTTTGATTTTTTTCTTGCTGCTCTTCCTGAGTTCTATATAGATTCTAGTTATTAGACCTTTGTCAGATGTATAGCATGCAAATATTTTCTCCCATTCTGTAGGTTGTCTATTTGCTCTAATGATTGTTTCTTTGGCTGTGCAGAAGCTTTTTAATTTGATCAAGTCCCATTTATTTTGGTTGTTGCTGAGATTGCCTTTGGGGTCTTCTTCATAAATTCTTTGCCTAGGCCAATGCCTATAAGAGTTTTTCCAACATTTTTTTTCTATGATTCTTATGGTTTTATGCCTTAGGTTTAAGTTTGCTATCCATTGTGAGCTGACTTTTGTGAGAAGTGAAAATTGTGGTCCTGTTTCAGTCATCTACATGCGGCTATCTAATTTTCCCAGCACCATTTATTGAGTAAGGATTCTTTCCCTAGTGTATGTTTTTGTCTGCTTTGTCAAAGATCAGATGGCAATATGAGGATGGTTTTATGTCTGGGTCTATTCTGATCCATTGATCTATGTCTCTGTTCTTGTGCCAGTATCATGCTGTTTTGGTTACTATGGCTTTATAATATAGCTTGAAATCTGGTAAAGTAATGCCCCCTGATTTGTTCTTTTTGCTTAAGGTTGCTCTGGCTATTCGGGGTCTTTTTTGGTTTCATACAAAGTGTAGAATTATTTTTTTGTAGATCTTCAAAAAATGATATTGCTATTTTAATGGGAATTGCAGTGAATCTGTAAATCACTTTTGGTAGTGTAGACATTTTGATAAATTTATCTTTTATTTTCAGAGACTAGAATAATCTCATTGGTCTAACCCAAACCAAAATTTCTATTTCATATTTATTTCAAAGATTTCTTTTTACTTCTCCACTTTCAGCCCTAGTTAAGTCCTGACCCACTAATAGAGGCCTGCAACAAGGTAAGAAAACATGTTCTGGATTTTACCTATTTTTCTCAGCCTTTCCACTTCTCTTCTTCCATTCACTGTCTGTCTTTTGGTCTTCTGAGATTGAGTTGGAGAAAGTGATGAGTATTAAAGGAAAATAAAATGTTTGTTTATTTAGTTAATGCTGTTTATAACTCTTGACTGCCAGGTTCACTTTGTGGCTGATGTCAAAATGTTGTCTCTCTCCTGTGAGTTACTTACATGTCTTTGTATGTATCCATTTCCCGCCTCCACCTTACTAGAGCTGATAGTCTCTCTCATGCAGTTCCATCACTGAAGTGTTCATGCTCTGGCTGGCCTGTTATGACTTCAGCTCTTACCATGGCAGAATAGTCCATCTTCTTTCTACTGTGGCCTTGCAACAGACATAGTCCCCTTAGCTAGTGACATTTTAAGTCATCTATAGCCAAGCAGATTTCTGTGGTATTTACTCGGCTCATGATGGAGAAAACACACACACATACACACACACACAATGACAACATCAACAGTCACAACATTGTTTTGTGCCACCAAAATCTGAGTGGTCATGTTGTAGCCACTGGAGTTCCCTCTCTTTAGGTTCCCTCTCAGGTTTTCCACCTGAGATTAAGTCATCAGATTTTGTAAGTCCAAACTTCAGGGGAAATCAAGTCAAGTTTTCCAAGAGTTTTCTTACTATGTACTTCTCTGGTTCTATAATACAAGAGTCACTATAAAGAAAAAAGAATCAGCTTGACATTAGATATTTTATCAGTAATACTGAATACTAAAAGACTGCAATTAACCTTCAAAATTCAAAGAAAAAGTTACCTTCAAGTTGCAATTATGATCCCTATCTTACCACTCATCAAAAGTAAAGACAGAATAAAGTAGTTTCAGATATGCAAAGATTTAGAAAGTTTACCTCCCATGTACAACTTCTTAGAAAGTTACTTGAGGATGTACACCATGAAAGTAAGGGAGTAAACCAAAATGAGTATAACAAGAGCTTCAGAAGACAGAAGTTCCAATTCAAAAAAGTAGGAAAGGATAGAGCTTTTTGTCTGACCTAGATGACAACCAATCAAATTTGAAGCAGAATGATTAAAGTCTCTTCTCAGAAAAATTCAAGATTAAAAAAGCATTCAGCATAATTATATTATGATTGAGAGTTTGAAAAAACTTGATGACATGCAAAATACAAAGAAAATTATCAATATTTATTGTACCACCAGGCTGTGAATTCCTTGCTCACGAAAGGATAGAAACCAGGCACTGTTAATCGTTGCATCATGAGTACCTATCTTAGTTTCTGACATTAAGAAGGCATAACAAACATGCTTTTATTAACTCAATTGTTATTATTGTTCTTCTGTAAGCAGATGTCTTTGTGCGTGAATTCTTCCCTCCCCCTATTACTGTGTATTTTATTGGTGTACTATTTCTCTTATTTGTGATACTAAATACCTGTGCTAATTTACAAATCTCATATAGGCAAATATGTTGATTGTTAAATATCACTAATAAGACACTAATAAGATTATAGAAATATTAATAGTTCTCAAACTATAGGGAATACCCAGGGAATGTATTAAAAGGCAGATTTGCTAAAATTGAGATTAATGCATCTGGGATGGGGTCCAGAAATCAGAATTATTGAAATTTATTCCAAGTGATTTGGTATTGCGGGCCCCCGCCTCCAATTATTATTGAATAGAAGCTATGCATTGTGATGTGTACACGTGGAAGCACAGTGTGGAATGAGGGACAACGAAAACTTGAAAGAGTGGAAGGGTGAGAGAGAGATGGATGATGGGAGGTTGCTTGGTGGGTGCTGTATACATTGCTTCAGTGATGTGTGCGCTGCAGGCCCTGACTTCATGACAGTGCAATATATCAATGTAGTAAAATTGCACTTGTACCCCATAATATATACAAATTAAAATAAATGAAAAAAAGAAACTATGCATTATGGACTTTATTGATTGATTCACTGGGAATTCAGAATTAACTCCAGAGTGGATATTGTTTTCATTTTTTTTCTAATGTGGACAACAAATTGTTTTTCCTAAATTCATCACCCATTTTCTACTTGGATGGTTTGTGCAAAAATGTCACTGGAGTTAGTGTGAACAGATATTTTGTTTTTAAAAGAGTAGATGACATTTTCCCCTAGGGAGGGAAAAATATTCTTTCTCATTTATTTATTCTACTTTAGTTACATGTCATGGTAGTAACTTAGTTTCTCTACATCTACCTTTTTTCTATTAAAACTGCTACTTTTGAGCTGTCTAGATATATGGCTTCCTGAGAAGAAATCTGAGCATGAAGGAATAAACATAATTTAGATTGCTGTGCTAACATGCCTCTATAGTGCTAAAGTTGTATTGTTTAAACATTATTTCAAAAACCGATTAGATTATTGACTTCCCAGGTTTGAAATTCTTTCCTCAATGTTCCTAAGTTTTCCTTTTCTAAATATTTCTGCAGAGTATTATATTATGCAGCACATGTATCTTTGTTCATTCATTTATGGATGCATTTCCTTAAGAAGTGGTGTATTAGTGATCTCCACCTCATACAATGAAATAGAAACTATGCATTATTTTCCTTTCCAAGAAAACTAAATTGATGCACAGAATGATTGTTTACTAGTAGCTGAAATTGCAGCAGAGGGGTACATTTGCCTTATTAACATGAAATTTCTGGTTTTATTTATTCTGGACAAAAAACTCTATCCCCAAAAAAGGATTAGTCTAGGGACTTGGTACTTCAGTGCTGCCATATCGAATAGAGAAGTGAGTGGGATGAATATTATAGCTCACTTTTTATATTGGTTTATTTGTAGGTAGGAAAAAATGAGAAATTGGAGAAAGTATTAGTTCACATTAAAAGGTAAAACACGAAGAGGCTACTGTCAATTCAGGCTATGCATGTTGATTTCCAAATAACAACCTTGTCTCTGGAGTCGTTAAAAGTATTGCTCTCCGGAGAAGAGGCCGAGGTTCTCTGCCTTCGAAGCTGAATAAACCTGGTGTATCACTTTGTCATTCTTTATGAGAACAGTGGCCCTGAGGATCTTGTTTCTTTTTTTTTTTTTTAAAGCTATCAAATATTATCTATCCCATCTCCTTTACAAAAGGATGCAGGCACCTACATTTAGTAATATTTGTAAGTTACAAAGCTAGTAGGTATTTCAATTCTTTTTAGAGTTACCATTTCTCCAGAAGATGTCTTTGAAAGTCATGGTTAACATGTATTTTCATGACTTCTTTTAAGCAAAAGATCATTCTGTTCCTTTGATATATAGTACCTTTATTTTATTTTATTTTATTTTATTTTTATTTATTATTCCAAGGTATTGTAAGGGTAAATATATAGTAAAAAAATCCAAACAGAATACATATTCTTAATTTAAAAAAGATATGAATATTAAACTGCCTAATAAGGTAATAGATGGAATGTGATATAGAAATTTAAAGTATTGTTTCACTATTTCTCAGAGAAAAATCAAAACTGTACTACTGATAAGTGCATAAATGGTTTTATACCTAGAAATATCAATAGAGTTTGTCCCACTAGTGCTCTTCCTGGATAGGCTGAAACTGCTCTTTTCTTGCTCAGGTTGTTCATAGGACAGCTGATGTAGAGGATGCCTAGGGATGCACCTCACATCTCCCTAAGCAGTAGAGTATTATAACAGCAATCTCCACTACATACTTTACCATACTCTATATTATAAACTGGGAGGAGGCAAGAGGAGGGGCTGAATTCTCTGAGTGAGATGGATTCAGTTACATTTAGGGAACATTTGGGAAGCAGTGAGTATTCTCACATACCGTGATATTCCATTATTATGGACTAGCAAGGCTGCTGAGGAGCACTAACTGTTAATTTGACTGTTTAAGAGCGGTGCTTTCTAGGGTCATACAATCTGATGTCCCCATCTTGGTAACTCCTTTCCCAAGAACCCTCAAGACTTATATGGTGTCATAGGCCCTCATTTACTCTTCTAAAGTTTATTTTACAAGCTCATTTAAAGTATAAAAATTTAAAGTGTCATATGGAGGTATTTAATGACAGTTAAAAACCATCATGTAATTTATACTTACTGGGTAACAATATTGTTTTGGTAGAGAATGCAAAGATAATTGATGTTATTCAAAAATCTGTATCCATTTCATTTATGTCAACTCTGGGGGCTTTTGCTTGATTTTTTCTCAAATTAAAAAAACGAAGTATATTTAAATAAATTATACATTTCTTGGATGATGTTAAGAAATATTAGTGAGCTTTCAACATGAGATTTAAGAGGGCAAGTGGCAGCTAACTTAGGAGGTGTAGAAAGTGAAAAGGGAAATATAATTTAAGAGTAGTCAGGTTTAGAATATTGGTGAGGACTTATTTCATCATCCTATCTCTACCACTGGGGCATAATTTTATCAGTAACAAATAAATTTTATTTAGATATAAATGGTGATCTCTAAAGAAGAATGAAAGCTTTTGAAAGCTTTTTTCTTTAGGGCCCTTCTTAACATAGCTAAGTATTTTAGCTCTCATTAGTATGCTACATTTAAAAAAGTTTTGTTATCTTAGATTGCATACTGTTTACACAATTAAAAGTACATTAAAATAAAAAACTTAAAGCAAGAAAAATTATCAGTTAATAATTTTACAGCTCATTTTGTAGAAATTATAATATTGCATTATGTTTTATTACCTTATGTCTTATTGTATATTTCTATAACATTATTTATATTCTGCTAAGTTTTATATATTAATTTGATTCCCATTTCAATGAATTTAGTTCCTATAATGATTCATTTTTGTTTCATTTTATATTAACACCAAGTTCAAATAAATGAAATTAAAACAATTTAGGACTTTACTCTTTTCACCATCTAGGATACTTTTAGGGGATAAATAAAAGATGAAGAAATTCTAATACAAGAATTTAAAATAAATTAAACACAAAGGCAAAGATAAAAATATATAAGCAACCTAGTCCTGAATAAAAAGTAAATCCTAATTTATTATTTGTGGCTACACTTGAAAACACTGATTTCTTTAGTGTACAAATTTATTATAGTCTTTTCTATGTAATCATTCTGTTTAAACTTAAGTGATGTTCTAGAAAATATTTTGTTTATATCACAAGTATCATGGTTACTTTAAAATATTCAATCTGTTGTAATTGAAAATTCATTAAATTTCTTACTTTGGTGATGAAAGGTGTGAAGAATTATACCAAATGCATATACACTCACATAGAAAGGCTCATCAGCTGTAGAAAATCAATAATTTTTAACATTGCCACTGTTGGAAATGTGCGTAACATCTATATTTGAAATTAATGTGTAACATCATACTTACTTAGGGTACCAATTCCTTTCCCGTTTTTTGGATAGTGCTTGTTTGATCTGTTTATGATTTGTAACATTCTTTTTAAGCAAAGTCTCACTCTGTCACCTGGGCTACAGCGCAGTGGCATTATCATAGCTCACAGCAACCTCAAACTCCTGGGCTCAAGCGATCCTCCTGCCTCAGCCTCCTGAGTAGCTGGGACTACAGATAGGTGCCACCATGTCTGGCTAATTTTTTTATTTTTCTGGAGACAGGGGTCTTGCTCTAGCTCAGGCTGGTCTCAAACTCCTGAGCTCAAGCTATCCTCCCGCCTCAGCCTCCCAGAATGCTAGGAGTACTAGCCTCTGCATACAGCTATTTGTAACATTCTTGATGACATAGTTTTTAATTTTCATAAATAGGATCTTGTTTTTTTAGATGAACTTCGTGAGAAAAGTGAAGCCCAATAAAGCCAAACTGCACTCTGAGGATCATAAGACTGCTTTGAATCAGCATCAGAACCCACCATCCTCTCTAATTTTTAGACCATTTCATAGTGCCTGAGCTCCCTGAGGAAGTTCTTGAATATAAATATTTTATCCTATTAACTCATTAGAATAGCTTTAAATGCTTTCAGAGAACTGCTATCATTTTATTTTAGTCTGACTCAACTCAACTACTCTATTGTTTCTCAGTTTGAATCGGGCTCTTTTTTTTTCTGCTCCCCCTTATTTACCTACTGTGTAATATTTATGATTAACTTGAAGATGACAATATATCTGTAAAATGTCGGGACAACTGGCAAGATTTCAAACATTTAAATATCACCAAGAAAAGGGAAAATCTTTTATTTTTATTTTTATCTAAAAAACAGAAACGTGTTAATTGGCATTGTACAATGTTTAAGTGCAAAATACTGTTACTTCTTAAAGTAAGAATTATTAACTATAAATGCATTAACTAGTTTATTAAGCAGAGTATTTGCTTCCTTAGGTAAAAATTAAGTGTGATTAGCAATAGAAAAGACAAAGACAAGCAATGAACCAGCATATGAATATGTTAGAATGGAGCTAACTTAAAATACACACTCATGGGAATTGAGATTTTGAAGCGCAATTAAGTTGAAAGTTTCATAGATGTCATTTTGTATTCTTGAGATTATATTTCCCTCAAATGTGGTCTTTTGGAATATTAGAAAACTTCACATTGATATAAGCATTCAAAAGCACATTACCATATAAACTTTTAAAATGGCAATTAATTATGTTGGGACAACTATTGCCTACTACTTAGGATAGTATAATAATGGTTACCCCAAATGCCAGTGTATCTCTGAGTATGCACTTTGAAGCTAAGCCATAGTCTATTTTTAGACAGTGGTATTACAGATCTCCACATCTATTCAACCCAATGTAATGTGCCTGTTCTACACACACTGAAAATAATATGTGGTAGGGCCTGAAGATTTAGTATGAATTCCTTTTGATTATATAGTTCAGAAAAACTGATTGATTGTAATTCAAAGAAGACTTAAATTCATTTGTTCCATATCTCTCAATCAGAATATTTGGCTTGTTTTGTATAATTTAAGGTAATAAGTTTATTGCTGGGCAAGTGTGGACAAACATAATCAATTAATTGGTATTGTGCTTCTACAGCGAAGATCCCAGTAGAGAAAAGTCTGTTTGCCATGACAATGATCAGCTGGGGGATATGGGAAAAGACATTTTACAACATATATTTATTCAGAAATACATTGCAGAACTAGCCTGTTGAGGATGAATGGTTACTTTACTGAACAGTTTCCCAAATTATATACAAGTTTTTAGTAGTATGGTAGGCATAGAAGATAATTAACAATATAAGAAATATTCAGAACCTAATAGACTTGCAAAACACAGGAAAGTATAATATAAATTTCAGCTACAATTTTCATATCTTGAATTCAACTCAGTTGGAATGCAGGTTCTTTTTCTAGCTGTTAAGTAGAGCACATTTTGAATCTTTGTAGAGTGACTATTATTACAGTGCAACCAGATCCCTTTTTGCATACGAATTTTCAGGTTATTTATTGTTTATCTTCAGATGCCTCTCCCACGACTTCCAACTTTCTCTTACCCATTCCATATGGAATACCAAACACGATAATACAGAGGGTGGACATTTACAAATATGTAATATATCCAGTTTTCCTATGTCAACCATCATCCCGATCCAGGTTTCCCTTTTGGAAAAGACAGACCAGAGCAATCACACAGAATGCTCAGACATTACTGCCTACTTTATCTTATCCCTGAGTCAGCATGATGAGCTGTCGTGGAATATGGAGTTTTTCCTCAAGTGCAATTAGTGTGTTTGGTTAAGGAGATGAATTTTGTTACCCACATACCTCAGGTTTCAAACCTTGACATATTTTTACTCTTCCTCTGTGTCAAAAACTCCAATTGGAGTTGACAATTCTGTTTAATTGAACTAAGTCACTCCAAGAGCTCAAATCTTTGTAGGTGGAAAGGAGGGTAGATTATAATGAAATGTGTGCACACTCACACAGAAAGAGGCTCACGAGCTGTAGTGAATTGATTATGGATTCTAGGGAGCCATTTGAAGATCTGGGGAATGTTATTACCGATGGCAGCAGTAATGGATACTGCGGAATGAGGTTATTTTTTAAGGACACTGAACTTCTTTTCCCCTCCTTTGAATCTCTGCACTAATTTTGGCCTTTTTATCTTGTCTTTGTAAGAAGCAAAACCCACTATTTTCCCAATCAGTATGTAATATATGAGTGAAAAGTCATCTCTTGGTTGCAGATTGCTTTTTAGAACAGATATCTTCTAGAGGATGAAAATGTTTATTATTTTTTTACTTGCTAAGTTGCCCAGTAAATACCCTACATATAGCAAAGAATTCTGGTTATAATGAAGATGACTATATTTGTCAGCGACAAAATTTCTGTTCCTAAGGAAATTTTTCCAAGTGATGTGCAGCTAGTTTGCACCAACCTTGGTTTTATAAATTATAACCTGACAAAACTATATGAAACCGACTTTTAGAGCTTAAAATGTTAGATGTGCCACAACGAATGGAGCATCGCATGTCACATGTTTTTATTTTTTGTTCTTCACAGGCCCTCTGCAGTGCCGCTGCTGACTTCTGGATGGCACTGTAGAATTTTAATAGTCCCAATTTCAGGCACAATTTGTTTTTTGTTGAAGTGTCAGACCTATTTTAATGGGAGCTGAAACCATGCAACTAGTCAGGTGCAAAACAGCTTAGGGGAAATATCAGAGAACGTAGGAGAATGGAGATTGCAATGACAGACTTTCATTTATAGTCTCAATTTACATATCCAGCTCCCCATATTCTTTAAAAAATAACAATGAAATAAACCCAATAATCAAGTACATGAATGTGGTTCCTTATGTGATTCATTTGCATGCGGATAAGAAGGTATTTGCAGTAGGACATGATCACCTTAGCAGATTAATAACCAAGCAGTGCTACAACAGCATCAAAGAGGAAAAGAGCCTTCCTCAGGAATTATTTCTTTCATAAAGTGAACAACCTTGTCCAGTGCTGGCCAGCATACACCTTGGGATGAATAAATTATGGTTGCGAATGAGTACAGAAAAAGTGCCTGCAACATACAGTCATGCACCTGTGATAACTAGAGGACAATGTCATTTACTATATAAATGCAAAGGGGAAAAATGACAATAATAAGTCTTAGTAAGTTTCAAGTCTTAAACAGGGATATGCAAAGCAGAAAAATTTGGACAAACACAAAATTATGATTATCTTTGTTCAGGCAATAATGGAATGTTTAACTTATTTCTAATAAGGAAGTATCTATCTAATTATGTCCATCTGTTCTCTCTTCACTTGTTTATTTTTCTCTAACCACCAAATTTATATACTTCAACTGAAATTATCTCTGGATTTTACATTTTATTCTGGTTCAATCCAGTATGTTTATGATTACTGTTATCAAAATGCTTTTCGATTGCCTGTTTATCCAGAATTTAAAGACATAGCTCAAATATAAAGATTAGATCACAAAATTTTACCAAGTAGGTCATATAAATGATGAAATGAGGCAATGCAAGAAATTGAAGTGCTTTCTAAAAGCAGAATAAAAAATAATAATGCATAAAATTTTCTAAGTGTATTTTCTCTCATGGGAAAGCCCAGAATTAATAATATCTTAAACTGTGACTCTTGCTTTTAGCATCTTTCTTACTGTAATTAAAATAGTCATACTAACAACTGCAGAAATATCCCTCCAAAGAAATACTTACAATATGACTTTTATATCATGCAGTTTTCTCTACCTATTCTTAATATGTATTTATCAAAGATATTTGTGTTTTATTTTAATCTACTTTCATGAATAACTTTAGTATATTATGTCATTAAATATTTTGTTCGGGAATAAAACCCTAACTATATAACATTAAGGGATTGACTTACGAGGGCTTTACTTGATAGAAATCATTATCTTGTTAAGGCAGGAATCATCTGTATTTTAACTCAGATAAAACAGGTAACCTGTACATAGAAACATTTCATATAAAAAAAAATGTAGGATGAGTCAAGCACAACTATTGTGGACATTTACAATTAGCAAATTCTACCTTAGTAATTATTGCTTGTATACACACACACACACTTTTAATAAAAAGTAAGCTCCTTGAGAACATGGATCGTGTCTCATTTATTTGTAATACCTTATTGTGCTTTTAATACACTATGCTAAAATAGTTATCATTAAATAAATGCTTATTAAATGAATAAACAGACAAGAATTTACACTTTACCTATATGTGAGAAGTGTTGCTAGGAAACATATAGATTTATTAGAAAGGCAATATTGCATAGATGAACACAAAGAAAACATCTTGAAATTATTTTTAACCATTTCTGTATTCCAGGCAATGTAATTGCTTTCATGTGAAATTTCTTTTATATCATATTTTTCCAAAATAACACTGCATCATTGACTCAATTTTTTTGTACAATAACCATCAGATTTCACTTTCTTCATGAAGACTTTCACATTTCCTCAGCTCCTTCCTTTGAACTTTCAATTGAATTTTGTCTGTACTTTGACTATAAAACTTTCTTCTTTTCAATTTTTCTTATTATTTTATGTCTTATATTCATATATATTTTATGTATCTTATTTACCCTGCTAGACTGATAGCTCCTTGAAAATAGGATCTACATTCGTTTCATCTTAGTACCCCAGTAGCAATTCACAGCACATACTAGCAATTCAATGAATTGAATGGATAAATAAATGATTAACAATTTATTAAGTACCTACTCTGTACAGAGAAGTGTGTTAGACCCTGAGGATGCGAGGAAACATAACAAACGGCTCTTGTGTTAGAGGAGCTTACGGTATTTACGGGGAAATATATATATATATATATATATATATATATATATATATGAAACAATGGGTTCTCAATTGCCAACATTTTTGCTTGTCTTTCTTTATATTTAGAAGTTGTTTTTGTTTATAAACTTCGATTGTCATAGTTCAACTTTTAAAATATTCTTCATGAAAATAATTTCATTTTTCCATTTTGGCATGAACCGAATTCAAATTACAACTTTATCAAAACCAAATAGGCTTCAAGCCTTCATGAGACTCAGCATGAACCTTCTCTCTGGACAAGTACACCTCTATCCTTACATTTTGTTGCTTCTAAAAATTAAGGCAGTGCATATGTGTTTGTGCATGTAACCACAACCAGAGGCAGGCCTACAGAGAGTATCGGGCATAAATTATAAAAGTAGTTTATTATTCCTTTGGATTTACAGGGTAAATTATTCATATGCAACTCTGCAAAGCACATTGAGTGAAAAGACTATCTTTTCACTCAACTTTAAATATTCCCATCCCAAGCTTTAAAAGTACCAGCAGTATATTTTGGGGAGAAAATCTATATAGTTCTCTTAGCTAATATCTAACGAAGATTTAAATGTAGGCTTTATGACTTTCTTTTAAGTCTTACCATCCTTTTCTTCTCTCTTGATACTAGATAATTAAATATTTTTAGAGAATACTAAAACATCCAGAACACAAAACAGACATGAGCTAGTAACTACTGTGAAAAGTTCAAAAGCAGCATAGAGAGAAAATCAGATCTTCTTCAAAGCTTGACCCTTCCCCTCTCCAGCAGATCTTGCCCAGAGCACCTATATATTTCCATTAAAAAGTGCTGCAGTTGGTACATCCTTCTTCCTTTTTTTCATTATGTAACATATTTTCAGCTGTATTTAAAATCTTTTAAAGAACTATGTTTCAGATGATACGTGTTTTAAACTACTAAATAGAGTATTGATGTGTGGGTGGATAGTTGTCTCTTTTAGCACTTTGCAGCTAAATGCCTGAGGCATCTGTCGCTGAACAGTGGAAGAGATTTCAAGAGGCAGACAAGTCTGTATGCACCCATGCCAGTTAACAATCTCCCTCCCTCCTGCTCTCTAAGTATGTTTATAGGCAATTGCACATACAAACACACATACATGCATATTACACAGGGAAAAGTTTCCTTTGCATGCATAAATTAAATTTTTCAACTATTATTCATATTTTCCATAATGTAATATTTCTGATATTTGCATACATCAAGCAATCAATTGCATCTTGTTTCATAGAAAAACTGCCATAATTGAAGCTAAATCATCTTGCAATTAAGGGCATTTTAGAATAGAGAAAAGAGTATGAGCATACATGATTTTCAGTTTCCTTGTCTAAAGTTTATTGACTCCAAGATATCAACTTGGGCTATTCTTTTCTGTTCCATTTTGTTCCTGTCACTCTTAGGTACACATACACATTCAGTACAGTTCTAAAAGAATGGGAAACAGTGATCTGCTCCACTTCACATAAAAGATACCTTCTTTAAAAACATGTGTAAATAATGTTGTAAGGAGATGAAGAAGGTTGCTATTTAGAGTAACATTCTTTTGAATTATTTCTTGAAGTGAAGGTCTTTTAGGTAAAAAAAAAACTTCCACTTACTTTTGCTTTTTAAATATTTCAGATAATATAGATTGGATTTTATAAAATTTTATTGCTTCATCTCAGGAGTATTTCTTGACATATAGACATAAACTGATATCTGAGGGCTGGACACACAATAAGCTCACTATCTTTCTTTTGTTGGAATGGATTTAAATGTTAAAGTGATGTGTAAATGCCCATTTTATATGCTTTTGTACCAAGATAAAAATGTCACCATTTCATTAATGATTTTATTATCTTTTTTCAGATGTTTAGTAAGAAAGACTAAAGTCAATTTCCACGGTAAGAAAAGTTTGATTCCTTTAGGGATGCATTATCTAATACCTATATATGCATGTGTGAATATATAAATACACACACACTATATTGGGCCAGCAAATTTATTTGTTGGAAAACTGTAGTACGGAGGTCCGTGTGTGCATGTGTGTGTGACAGAGAGAGTACATTCCACACCAGGAAAATCTATAAAGAGTAAAGCACACAATAAATTCCAAACTAAACTTCATGAATAGAATTAAAGTCTTGCAATAGAGGGCGTTCAGCCACATGAAATCAGTATAGAGAGTTTTTCAACATACAAGAAGGAAAATTGGTTTAAATAATATCTCAAAATAGCACAACTTGCAGCAAGTATATAATTTGTGAAGTAATTGGGTAATTAATTGAAAAAAAATGTTGAGCGGTGCACGAAGCTTGTCCATCTTTCAAAAATTGGAGCTCAGATGGCATATGGCAGAATGTAAATGCATCTCTTTTCTGTGGCTTTGAATGTTAATTTTACAGACTATTCTAGTTCATCCAATTTGTAATAGTAAAGATAAATTTTAATTCACAGGGGGATTTTTGACTTAATGCGAATTTTATATTTCTTGCTTTTTCAAAATTAATACAAGACTTATGGACTATTTCCTAATATTTAAAATATCTTCATTTTTATTAATTTTTTTCTGTAGATGTTTTTTTCCTTAGTAGTTTCCTAATGTAGATTATATCTTAGGAAACATATTCTTGTCAAAATTCAAGGCCACTGTGTATGTTATTTCTAATATATCTTTATCATCTTAATCTTTATTATTTTCCCTCTGGTACACTTCAAACCTCGATCTCATGGAATCTCCTTCTCCCGTTCTCCAGCCCCCAAACACTCCCCCCACTGCCATATGTGCCAATCTCTTTGGTGCTGCTGTGCTTCTATCCAAAATGCCTGTGCTGTTCTAATTACTTGGAATTTGCCTTCCGTTATCTTTTGCCTGGTAACCCTCTAGTCACCCTTCACCACCCTACTCAAACACAACTTTCTCTGAAACAGTATCTTTTTCTTGCCCCAGCTGAGTTAATTCCTTCCTTTTTTGAGCTCCTCTTATATTAGCCCCATTGTGTTAGAGATCTTTGTATATGAAGCTGTCTCCAATTCTAGATTAAGTGCTACTCAAAGGAGGAGGTCATGAGTTACTACTATTTGTATCATCAGTATGGGCATTTAAAAACCACTAAATTACTAAGAATAATACATAATAAACAAAAAGGAAACAAAAATATTTCTTTGTTATGTTAGCTAGGTAGGTTGTTTTCTTCTATTTCTAAATTTTTAAGTTTTTATGACTCCATTATTCAGTGATTTATAAATATAAATCTTCAGTCAAATTCTGGGGGCTGCAAAGCAGGATTCTAGCCAGGATTTTAAGTGTGCTAAGAGTGACCATGGGACAATTACTTCAATATGTTTTTCTTTTTTATAAAGTAGGGACAATAAAAGTACCAGCCACACAGCTTGATTGTGAGGATCACATGATGTAATATGCTCACAGGACAATGCTATCATTCCACAATAATAGCCATTATTATGATCACTGCGTTTGCGCCTCCTTTGCAATGTCTAGTATTTACCATGTTGGATTCTGACCTCTGCTTTGCATTAAAACACAAAATTAAATAATAAATGGCCGACGTTTGGCAGTTAAAGTGCCTTCTATCTAATTTCTGTATTATTAGCACAAGTTAATATAGAGAAGCCTTTTGAACTTATCTAAGATTTCTCCTTGTTAAATCCAACTGATAGTTTCAGTAAAACTCAACCAAACTGATTTAACCTGGAGTCACTGAGTTCCCTTTGAATAAACTCCCATTTTTATTCTCACTGTCAAAGTCAAATTTACATCCTAAGAAGTTTAAACATCCTATCTTTTCCTCTTCGGATACCACTTTATTCCATTTCCTATGTTTATCAAAGAAAGTATGGTACTATAAGCTAATATCACTTCTGCAAGTTGATACTGCTTTCTGTTTCCTACATTAGCACTAGCAGTAAAATGTTTAGGTCAGAAATTATCTGTCAGATGGTTTCTCATCTCCTGATGAGGCCTGAGCACAGCTTGCTCTTCCCTACTCAGGGCATCATGGATTCTATGCTCCTGACATTGACAAAGAACAGGTACCATTGAAGGAGCTAAAATTATATAAATCTGGAGACATACAGAGGGTAGAGACGTGACATTTTCACTGAGTTCATTTTAACTCTCACTGTATTTTTAAAGTTTAGTATTTTTTTCCATTTCCTTCTTCAAATCACCCTGAAACCCTTCTAAGCCTACTACAAATCAGTGTCTTTATGCTGAGAACCGTGTTCTCATGTCAAATTCCGGGAGCTTCACACACACACACATGGACAATACTCACAGGGATTATGACCAGGATGCCACGCACTGGGAACCTAGGTGGCACAAAGGGGAAGAAGGATGGGGGATTGAAAATATCCATTGCCTACAAGCAAAGAATTGTCTCTCTGCAACTTTGCGTTTTATTAGAATATTAAAACAAGTGATTTTAGACTTTTAACCAGAGGACCGCATTATTGCAACATGGTTATTTGAAGAACAACAAAAGATGATGACAGGTGTCTGCTCAACTCAGGAAGATAGTTAGTAACTGAAATCATGTCTTCTTTCATTTTTTTTAAAGCAACCATTTAATGAACAAGAGTTACTCAGTACAGACAGTACTCAGTAACGGTAAATTAGATGCATTTGGATTCCGAATTAAGTACAACTTTCTTGTTTTTGTTGATCATTAAAGCCTGAAACAGTGTAGCTTCCAAATATGCTTATCTATTGGCCAAAGAGCACCTTAAGCATTAAGGAGATTCTGATTTAAAATCAGAATTAATTGATAATTAAATGTAACTATTTGTTATTAATTTAATTCAATAAGTGTAGACAAATTTTTACATTTAAATGAAAGCATACTATTGATGCAGAATCTAGTGGGATATTGGAAAAGTAAAAAACAATAAAGAGTACTATGACCAGAAGAATAAAGAAAAAAATGAGACTGAAAGAGACTGTATCACAAATTTTGTAATGGTTGACAATTGCAATTTGTGGCATTAGAGCAAAGTGGAAAAGTAGTTTGGTGTGTACAAAAATGTTAAACATAATAAAATAGGCAATATTAAGAGGCTTTTTTGGACAAAGCACAGCAAAGTTGGTAAGAAATTTCCTCTCAATAATCAAAAGAGAATCAGTAAGATTAATCATCTGAAATCAGAATTAAATGTCCCCAAATTATTTTTTAAATAACTCACAACAGGATCTAAACTTATTATTTTTGTGAGCTACAAATTGGCTTGGACTCGAAAAAACTCAAACATTTTTAAATGGAGAGATAAAAAAATGCTAATTTGTGGTGCCCCAAAATCAAACTCATGGCACAGATATTTTTGAAACTTACATCTATCAAAGAATAATTTCAGCTAGATATTAAAAAGTTAGTTTCTATCACAATGGATAGCATTCCTGCTATGTTAAGTGAAAAATCCAGATTTATTGAAATTTTAAAATAAGAGACTGGTATTTTTCTTGTTTCATTCTTCTATGTAATCTATATTGAAAATATGCTCAGAGTTTTGAGGCAGAGCCTATGAAAATGTCACAGATAGGATTGTTAAAATTGGTCAGTATGTATGTATACATGCTACCAATTACTGACAATTTATGGAACTTTTGGAAAAAATAGACACTGAATCTAATGGTCCTATGTTTTTTGCCAGTGCCGATTGGTTGAGTCTTGGAAAAGTTTTTATAAAGATCTACTGTTTTGAAAACATTTGCTGATAACTCAAAGATTTTCTTAGAAATTTACATTACTAAGCTTATTCGTGACCTAATTGAATAGGTACAAAATACTGAAATGGAAAGTTTTCATAATACAAAATAATAATAATGATTTATATATTTTAAAATCTATCAATCAATACACAGACATTTTAATTGTAATTTATATTGTTATGTAAATTAGCCACAGAAAATAACAGAAAAATTTGAAGAACCTTTTGTGGACATATGTAGAGTTGCTTTTTAATTTGTAACACCCCTTTAAATTTGATGTTAATATTAATTATACTTAGTTGACATATGAATTAGTGAACTAAGTTAACTTGAACAGGCATATTTCTGAAATAGCTATGCTTTTGTGTCAGAGAGTAATAAATTAATTCTTCTAAAAAGGATGAACCAGTTTTGTCAATGAGGATACAAATATTAGAAGAACTGATTGCTTTGGTACTCCATTTAGTTGTTTAAAAATTTTAAGAATTTTTGGCACAACTTGGGTATGGGAATCTACTATTTCAATATTATATTTTATGAAATCTAAAACAAGTGTTTTTAATGAAAATTCGATGTTCAAATTGAGATGTGCTGTAAGTGTCAAATATACAATGGATTTTGAAGACAATATGAAAAAGATAATGCAAAATATCAATAATATTTTTACATTAATTACATGTTGAAATGATAATTTTGGATCTATTGAATCACATAAAACACATCACTAAAATTAATTTTATGTTTCTTTTTACTTTGTAAAATGTGGCTACTAGAAAATTTAAAATTATACATGTGGCTTCTATTGTGTTTTGATTAGATTTTACTTGTATTGTTGAATTGATCACTATTAATATTTTAACATTTTCCGTCTTCCTTTTTTCCTATTTTGTATGATTAGTGATAAATATTATAAATATTTAGCTACAACAAAAATTATTTAGTATTTTTACATACACTTTGCATCCTTTTTCTAATTCATTCTTTACTTAGAATGTTTGGCTAGTGAATATGGAAATTATATTTTATTACAAATCTACAAATTGTCTTACTCATTTTGGACATTATTGAGAATTTAATGTTAAAAGATACTAACATATCCTGTCTTTCCTTTTATTTTGGATTATTCTTATTTTTTAAAGTGGAAACATTGAAATCAGAACTTGGAAAGAGAGCTTAAAGTGAGAATAAAGACATATAAAGTTAAATATTTCCCGGTTGTGAGGGGGTTAAAACAGTCAGAGGAGAAAAATATTTTAAAATAAGACTTATTAGCAAAGTGGGCAAGAATAGATTGGCATATCTGTGAGATTATCAGTGTCATGCTTTGGTGCTGATGTATGGTAAAATCCTCTTCACTAAGTCATAGGGGAGGTAAATCAGAAATTAGACAAACATAACTATAGGATCACTAGACACAGGCAACATTACTGTCCTCAAAGAGTCCTAGAAGTATTAATAGCTTAAATCACAGCCTCTGGGTAATTTGCACAGAGAGACACTTGAAATTACATGTTGGGACCACAATCTCTGCAACTAATTTAATTATGCTCAGAACCACTAAGATCTGGTCTGGAATGGGATATTATGGTTAACTTTGAAATGTGAATAATGCTGATTTGTCACAGACCCAGCTCAAAGTGTATTAATGTTATAGATTGTGGTACAGATTTGATGGTCTCTCCATTAGGTTTTTTACCTCCGACTTTAGAGTTCTGACTCTGGAAACAAAAACAAACAGAAAGGGAGTGAGGAAACAGGGAAGGAAGCAAGGAAGGAAGGAAAGCAAAATAAACAAAAGCCAATAAAACTCCAAAAACTTTAGAAGAAATTCCTGTGATCCCTGTATAGAGTGTGTTATACAACCCCATATTTCATCCTCTTTCGAGAGGGATGAAGTAGAAACTACAAATACATTTCAATTTAACAGAGCGGTGTTTTCTAACCTCTATTTCTTTTACTCATTCTCTTGTGAACTTGGGCTACATTAGCACCACAGTTATATTCCCCTCTCCTGTTTACAAGAGTCAGTAGAGTAGAAATCCTAAATTATGTTCAACTGTCATTCAAAACTCAACAAATTCAGTTAAATGGATGGGCTTATGCACGTTTCTAGGTGCAAATGCATACACACACACTCACATAGATGCCATAGACTCCCATTGTGATGTGTGTTTAAAGCTTATCCATTATTATAGCAGCTGACCGTATAGGTAGACAGATCATTGGTGCTTTAGAAATCTCATAAATATACTCTATTCCACTATTTGTAGGTGAGTTGCCTGAAAA
This sequence comes from Avahi laniger, assembly GCA_963575035.1. NCBI lineage: Eukaryota > Metazoa > Chordata > Mammalia > Primates > Indriidae > Avahi > Avahi laniger. The sequence goes on from CAUYSK010128340.1 coordinate 22,808, forward strand.
CAATGCCTTCATGTGCCAAATAGACTCAAAGGTCAAGGTGAACTACAATTTTGCTGGCAACATTTTTTCTTTTATAGGGGACATTGGCAAACCAATAGTTTATAAGAAGAGACTCCTGAGTTATATAAATTACTATGTGTTCCAATCACAATATAGACCCTAGGCAAAGCGGGGGAATATGGTATAGTCTTTTGACGTATAGAAAGTACTATAAGTGGAGTACAGATGTAAAGATACTGATGGCAGGTAGAGGCTTATTTGCCAAAGATGTTTTATATAAAATGCAAATACATGAAGAAATGAGAGAAATTCTTAAAATTATAGATCATTATTAGTTCTTTTTTTTTAACTCCTCTTACTATCATTCCCCAAATTAGTTCTATTTTATGTTTAATACTTTCTACATGCCGTCATTACTGTAAAATCCTTAGGGACTATGTGCGAATTTCCCTGTCTCTTATTCTCTAAAGGGGGTTAAAATGCCTCAAGATAATTACTTTTTAATTTACCTCTTTCAACACTTTCACTTTAGTTTCCACTAGAGCTGTACTGTGAGGCCAACTAGACTTTCAACTTAAACATGGCAAAGCCATCTGAAGAAGAAAGACAACCAGACCAACCCTGCATGGGATATATAGGCAGTCACATTAAGCTGGACTACATATTAGTACCACTATAATTATACTATGCTCTTTGCCACAATATGCTGCAGCACGTCATTAAATATACCAAATATTGCTGGCTGGAGACAAACTGAAAATCTAGGAAAGACTATGTCTTTTAGTGCACATTAGTTCATTATGATTTCTGAGCATCTAATAAGCCTGGACCCAGCTTTACCCTTTGTTGTGTAGACAGAGTTTCTTGACACATAATTTGCATACATACACTATATACCTTAACCATAGTTTTCATACAAACATGATGTTCCTGCGATCTTTTTCTACTCAACTTTGTCTTATGCAAGTTGGCCTTATGTAAGCAATATGTATGTATTTTTCCTTCCCCAATTGTAGAATAATAGATTAATACCAATCTCCCAATTAGTCTAGTAAGAAATAAAGTCCTTTTCTTATAAAGTCTCCTTAACTTTTATGATTAAATTAAATAACTGGGACAGTTATTTTTACTTCTGTTTCATCAAGTAGAATTTAAATAGTTATGCAAAGAATTTATTTGTTTCCAACATACCGTTGCAGAGGTCTGCTAAAAATTCATGATTTTTATTCACCATTTACCTAAGTAGTCTATATTATGTAGTGTTTTTGCACTTAAATAATCTTTAACCTGACAATTTATGTTAATTGTAGTGCCAGCTGAAAATAATACATCATGTTACAACTTTCACAATTGTATGGATATAGAAATGTCATGTATTTTATGAAACTTGCAATTGTTTCAGTAAGTGTGGACATGTTTTAAAGAGTTATTGATGAAACATGCATATGCATAATTTTCAAAAGGTAGATAATTTATAAAACAGAGTAGTAAGTCAATATTTTCTTAAAGTTCTTGTGGTTCCCTTCCAACTACTGTATAACTTTATTCTGTAACTCTATAAATCTCATGCTATTTGAATAAGAGGAATGTTCACTACTTACCTATTTTAGCCAAAGTAATTTAAGTATAAATATTATAAAATAATTTATATGTTAAGTGTTTAGAAATTCTCTTGAGATGTAATGCATATTTCTAAGCTATAAAATAATACATTGTTTACAAATTTTTAAATAATTTTTATTTTCATTTATTAAAGGGAACATATGTTCTTGTTACATGGATGAATTGTATAATGCTGAAGTCAGAACTTTTAGTGTTCCCATCTCCAGAATAGTGCACATTGCACTTGATAGGTAAGTTTTTATCACTCCCCTCTCCCCCCTTCTTAGTTTCCAATGTCCTTTACACCATTTTATGACTGTGTGTACCCATTGTTTACCTACTTACCCACTTATTAGTGAGAACATATGGTGTTTGTTTTTCTATTCCTGAGATACTTCATTTAAGACAATGGTCTCCATTCCATTCAAGTTGCTGCAAATGATATTATTTCATTCCTTTTTATGGCTGAGTAGTACTCCATGGTATACATATATCACCTTTTTTTAATACTCTCGTCAATTGATTGGCACTTAGGTTGATCCACATCTTTGAAACTGTGAATTGTGCTATAATAAACATTCAAGTTCAGGTGTCTTTTTGATATAATGAATTCTTTGCCTTTGGGCAGATACCCAGTAGTGGGATTGCTGAATCAAATGGTAGGTCTACTTTTATTTCTTTGAGGAATCTCCATACTGTTTTCCATAGAGGTTGTACTAATTTACAGTCCCACCAACAGCATATCAGCATTGCTTTTTTCACCACATCCATGCAAACATTTATTGTTTTTTGATTTTTTAATAATGGATATTCTGATAGAGGTAAAGTGGTATCTCTTTGTGGTTTTAATTTGAATTTTCCTGATGATTAGTGATGTTGAGCATTTTTACATGTGTCTGTTGTATATCTTCCTTTGAAAAACCCTGTTCATGTCTTTTGCCCACTTTTTAATTGGGTTATTTGTTTTTCTCTTGATGATTTGTTTGAATTCTTTGTACATTCTAGATACTAGCCCTTTGTCAGATGTAGAGTTTATGAATATTTTCTCCCATTCTGTACATTGTCTATTTACTTTGTTGATTATTTCATGTCCTGTGCAGAAATTTTATAATTTAAAGTCAGGAATAAGAAAATGAGGCCCACTATCATTTCTTCTGTTCAACATTTTCTTGAAGTCCCAATCAGATAAAGAAAGAAGGAAAAATAAAGGTATAAAAAGTGAAAAGAGAGAAAATTGATGTTATTCATGGACAACATTGACTGATAGCATGAAAAATCTAAGAATATCTACAAATCAAACTATTATAATTATTAAAGAAATTCAACAAATTTATAATCAGTAGTATTTCACTACACTATCAATTAATGTAATAAAAAGAGAAGTCATTCACAGAAGAAATATAAAGCACCTAGAAATATTTAATAAGAGGTGAGAAAAATGATTATAGAGAAACTTACAAAGTGTTCTTGAAGACATAAAATATCAGAATACTTGAAGCCATGTGCTGTGTTTATGCACAAAAATGTTCAATATGGAAGATATTTCAATACTTATCAAATTAACTTAAAAATCAATGCAATTCCAATTAACACTTGAACTGGAGATTTTCGAAGAGATTAATAAGCTGATTTGAAGAACAATCATGAAAATGTGAAGAAGCTAATGGAGCAGGAGAAAGAAGAGGAGGTGTAACAAGATATATATGCCCCTGTTATAATTCCATAGCAATTTTTAAAAGTATAGCTTTGACACAGGGGTAGAAAAATAGAAAATGTACCAGAATAGAAAGCCCCAAAACAGACATAATGAACACATAAAGAAAATTGGCATATAGCAGAGATAATGAAAATCTATAAAAAAAGAATGGACTATCCAATAAATGTTGCTAGTGTTGTTAAAAATTTATTTGCCTAATGAAAAAAATCTATCATCTTTTTCAATCTATAATCACAAACCCCAGATACATAAAGACTTAAGTGTGAAAATGAAAATTTTAAAACATTTTGAAAAAAATATGAATATCTTTGTAATTTTAGGGTAGAATAATTTTGTAAACAGGATACAAAAAATGCAAATATTAAAGAAAATAAATAAATTCCATGATATTAAATAAATAGAAAAGTCCTGTATCACAAAGATTATTTATGCATAAATTAAAAACAAACCATAAGCGAAGCTATCATATTGGCAGTGCATATAAGCAAAACTATTTGATGTATATCTTACATAAACAACTCCCAAAGTTGGTAGAGGTAAAAATAATTTTAGTGGGGAAAATATACAAACAGGCAATTAACAAAAGATAAAATTTGAATTTTCAACGATAATTTGAAAAGTTTCACTAGTAATCAGAAAAATGAAAACTAAAACTACAGTGAGCTATTACTTTCCACCAATTAATTGGCATTTTTAAAAATGTCCCATGAAACTTTGGGGATAGTAAGAGTGCTGAGAACTCATACAATATGGTATAAATTGGTATAAACCACTTCAGAGTACAATTTGGCAACATCTAGAAAACTGGGAGATGCTCATATGCACAAAGACATGTTGTATGAATATACCATAATTATGTGTGAATTCTCTTCTGAGTGGATAGTTTGTTATAGATCCAATACTTTGTTGTTATAAATAAGAACAAAAAAAATTGCAGTTAGGGATGGAGAGGATGGTGGTACACTAAAGCCTATGAGCATGTTTCTAAAACTCCAGGTTGAAATGGCTTCCAGCTGTATTCAGCCAATGAAAAGGGACTGGCAGATTAAAGGGGAGGAGAAACAAATCTAGGTTACTTGTGTCCCTCCCTATCTGCCTTGGGCTATATCTCTGGTAATAGCTGCACTTCTCCTGTGGCTCAATTTCCTGCTAATATTTATTCCTGAGTTTCCTTGCCATCTTCTGTTTTGTTTCTCAGCAATTTCATCACTTGTACACAAATTCACTGCATTAGATTTTCCATATTTTGATTCACATAGATATCATGAATCAGAGCTGAGTAAGGAAAGATTATGAATGGTGTTGACAAAAAATAGTCCCAAGATTGACACAGTCCCCCTTACGTAGCATCTTCACATTTCAACTTCATGCTTCCAGTGAACATGAAATAGCTATTTAGAGAACAACAAGAGTGAAATATACTGTCACTCTCTGTCCACCAACTAGAAAAACAAAGTCCCATCAGTCATGGCATCCTTCACAAAGCCCAGAATCTCTAGGAGATAAGCAATTGTCTCCATCAGGTCTGATTTTGTTAAACATTACTAATATTCTTCATATAAAACAGTAAAGGAAGGGAGAAGAGAAAGTTTCACTGATAAATATACATGCAAAATATGCATAGATGCTACAGGCTTAATTTTGTATTTGTCATGAGTCTGTGGTTGACCTCTGTTATGTTTATTACCTATTTCATAATTCCTTTTCTCTTAGAGAATTCTTCAGCTGGCCACAGTTATTTTCTTGGTGAATTCACCTAACCCTTTCATTCCTAAAAAGACTGAGTCATTATTGGTCTTACATCTATTGAGTTGCTGTGGTTTTCCTTTTATCTTTGTCCTAAAAAATGGTAGCATTAGAGGGCACCCCAAAAGATATTGTTTGCCTGCCACCATTGTGTGGCAGAAACCCAATTTACCTTCATAATCAGGATCTGTCGTCTCAGCCTGAACTCCTCTGCTTATTGCTTTGGTGCCATGAGGAGCAACAAGTAGCAAGGTGGCAGTCTTAATATCCATTTAATGGGATAATTGCTTTGTCCCCTGGTGGGGACATTCCTCTCTTAGGAAGTAAGTCTTTACAACAAAGCTTGAGATTCTTGGGATGAGAATAAAAAATCCTGCTAGTGGATTAATAATAGGTAATAATAACAAGGGTCATTTCCACTTCTGGCTTTAAGACTTGTGTTTTCTGCCTTTGAAAGAAACAGCTCTAAATATTATTCTTGGATTCACGACATATAGCACATACTTTAGGATAGTACTCCACCTCTCAGGATATTGTTTCATATTTGGTACCATAACAAAGTCTTAATGGGCTGTTTCACTAATCTGTAGGTCAAGCGATTCTAAATAACAGTGAGTGTCTTAGGTCTGAGCCTATTCTTCACTTATTTTGTGGTAAAAGTTGTGCTTTAATTGTGCTTTGGACTTGGTTGAGCTCGATCTAATCTATGTGACTTTTATTTGATAATGAATTGTGACTTCACATGTCCAGATGTAGACCTGATCTATTTGACGACACACAGTTCACTCTGACTGCTGTGTTGAGAATAGATTGAAAGGGAGCAAGGGCAAAAGCAATGGACTAACAGGAGGTTATTAACAGTTGTTTGGACAAGACCGATAGCATGGGAGGTGATAAGAAGTGGTCAAATAATCAATGTATTTTGAAGTTACAGCCAGTAAGATAATCTGATCAACTGATTGTGGGGTATTAGAAAAAGATAGGGGTCTGAGCAACTGGAAAATGGAGTTTCTATTTACTGAGATGGGAAAGACAATGGGAGAGGCAAGTCAGGGGTCAATATCAGGAGCTAAGTTTTGAACACGTTATGGTTGAAATGACTGTTAAATCCAAGTGGAGACATCAAGATTGCCACTGGATGGATGATATGAGTGTGGAGACACGAGGTGAGATCATGAATGGAGATTTAATTTGGGAGTCATGATTGTACAGGTAACATTTAAAACCACAAACTGAATGGGATCACCAAGGTAGTCAGTGAGACAGAAAGAAGAGTTACAAGGAGTGCGGCAATGTCAAGGGTTGGAGGGATAAGAAGAAATCAACAAAGGATACAGAGAAGAGGCAGTGAGAGATAGGAGGGGTATCAGGAGAGTGCTGTGTTCTGGAAGTCAAGTAAAGGGACTATGTAAAGGGAGGAAAAGTGTTTGATATGTGCTCTTAAATAATGGACAGTAAGAGGTAAGAATTGAATATTGCATTTAGTAATAGGAATGTCACTGATGACCTTGATGGACTAGTGAGGGTGAAAGATTGGAGTGATTTGTGGAGAAAATGGAATACGAAAGAGGGCATTACTATTAATCTTACAACATTTAAAAAAATAATAAGATAACATGGGCCAAAGACTTAATAAACACCTCATCAAAGAAGATATACACAAGAGAATTAGTCATATGAAAAGATGTTCCACATCATATGTCATCAGGGAAATGTAAATTAAAACAAAAATGAGCTACTATAACATACCTATGAGAATGGCTAAAACCCAAAGCACAGCACCAAATGCTGGAGACAAATTGTAACAACAAGAACTCTCATTCATTGCTGGTGGGAATGCCAAATGGTATAGCCACTTCAGAAGACAGTTTGGAAGATAGTTTCTTAAAAAACAAAACATACGCTTACTATACAATCCAGCAATCGTGCTCTTTGGTATTTATCCAAAGGAGCTGAAACATGTCCACACAAAAAGCTGCACACAAATGTTTATAGCAGCTTTATTCATAATTGCCAAAACTTGGAAGCAACCAAGATGTCTTTCAGTAGGTGAATGGATAAACTATGATACACCCAGACAATAGAATATTATTTAGCACTAAAAAGAAATAAACTATCAAGCTATGAAAAGACGTGGAGAAAACTTAAATGCACATTACTAAGTGAAAGAAGCCTACATACTGAAAAGGGTACATATTATATGGTTTCAACTTATGATATTCTGGAAAAAACAAAACTATGATGACAGTGTTTGCCAGAGATTGGGGGCAGGGAAGGGTGAATAGGCACAGTATAGAAGATTTTTAGCACAGTGAAGCTGCTGTGTATGATACTATTAATATATTAATAATAATGGGTACATGTAATTATAAATTTATCCAAATTCATGGAATGTACAACACCAAAAATGAACCCTGATGTAAACTATGCGCTTTGGGTGACAATGATGTATTAATGTAGGTTCATCTATTGCACTAAGTACACCACTCTAGTGAGGGGATATAATAATAGGAGAGGCTATGCATGTATGGGGGCAGGGAGCACAGAAGGTCTGTCTGGAAAGTATCCAGCAATGCAATATGAAAAATAGAGACATTTATTGAGGAAAATACATGATACAAGAAAGAAACATTGTACCTAGGACGATGATGCCTCAGTCCCCTTCAAAGTAAGCATGCTGGGACCTCACACAGTTCTCCCAGCATCTCTTAACTCACCTGATCCATGTTCTGTTTGTTGCAGGCCTTCCAGAACGTGGATCACTTTCAACAGATTCTTGACCACCCTGGAAGCATTTGTGCCACACTTTTACTTGCACTGCACTCATCGCATCATCCCCAAAAGCCTTCTGAATCATCTGAATAGTTTTCGTGGAGGAAAGTTCAAGGTTAACGTAAAATTTGATGCAGATTCGTTACTCTACTCACTAGGTAATTTTGAACGTGATGGCCACACAGGACACATGCTCACTCACTGGCATCTAGTGCTCACTGACTAGTACAGTGAAATTGTCATTGTTCATGTGTGCACACTACAGTCCACTCTCCTTGGCTGACAGGTTATATCAATATTATACAAACTGTTCTCGTTATATTAACAATGGCTGAATACTTTCCAGACAGCCCTCGTGTATGGAAAATCTCTGTATCATCTACTCAATTTTGCTATGAACCTTAAACTGCTCTAAAAAATAAAGTCTATTTTAGAAAAGAGATAATAGAATATTTTGAATAAATTTGTGCTAATGCATTTTAAAATTTAAATAAAATGAATACGTTTCTACAATAAAACAACTTAACAAACTAATAGAAGAAAGAGAAAATTTGAATAGGCCATTATACATAAAGAAATTGAATCTGTAATTTAAAACTTTCTTTTAACAAAAATTTCAGATCCAGATGGCTTCACTTGTGAATTCTTCAAAAGATTTAAGAAAGAAATAACACCAGTCTTATCCAAATAGAATAGAATAAAGCAGAATAAAGTAGAAAAGAATGGAACACTTCTTAACAGATTTTATGAAAGTAGACAATAATCTTACAATAAAGAAATGGTATAGGTTAATCTTTCATAAACCTAAATGCAAAAGCCCCCTTTCCCCAAGTTTAGTAAATAGAATCCAATGGTTCGTAAAAAGCCTAATATATCATGAAAAATATTGATTTATTTATGAAATGCAAGATTGATTTCACATTATGCAATAAATTAATCTCAGAAATCAACCAAATTAATAGAAAAGAAAATAAAAATTAGTCAATTCAATAGTAGAAATTTACTTGATAAAATAAAATTCCACGTTCATTCATGATAAAGTCTCTTAACAGGCTATAAATGGAAGGGAACTTCTATGATAAGGCAAAGTTTATTTGTGAAGAATTTATAACAAACATTAAGCATTTGTTGTAAGTTTTTTATATCCTAATAAATATTGTATATTTATGTACATGGAGAAATATTGCAAGCTTTCCACCTGAAATAGTAACAAAGACAAATATATGTTTACCATCAGTATGTCCATTCAACATTATGTTGAAGGTCCAAGCCAATGGAATAAGACTAAAGAAATTGCCTCCGGGGTATATTCCTGGCATGGAGCTCCACACCTCTCATCTCTCACAAAAATCAACTCACGCTGGATCACAGATCTAAACCTAAGGAGTGAAACTATTAGAACTCTAGAGGAAGAAGTTGGAAATTCTCTTCTAGACATTGGCCTAGGCAAAG
>CAUYSK010128341.1:0-53211 GCA_963575035.1 Avahi laniger
TGGGACTACAGGCATGCGCCACCATGCCAGGCTAATTTTTCTATATATTTTTAGTTGTCCGATTAATTTCTTTCTATTTTTAGTAGAGACGGGGTCCCGCTCTTGCTCAGGCTGGTTTCGAACTCCTGAGCTCAAACAATCTGTCCGCCTCGGCCTCCCAGAGTGCTAGGATTGTAGGCGTGAGCCACCGCAACAGATACATTATTTTAAATGTTTAGAAATCATCAAACTAGGATCTGTGAGAAAACTGAAAACACAAGCCCAGCATTTTTTTTCAGAAAGAGCCAGCTCTTGACCTGGCCAGTTAAACCTTCTTTTTAATAATACATTTATTCCTAAAATTGATTCTCTTAAAGCCTTCTTGAGTCTCTGAAACTTACAGCAATGTGCATTTATTATCCAGGATCAATAAGACCAATAAAAAATTGCAATAACTGGAGAGAACATAGTTTATTCTCTTTGAACTTTATTGTTGCTTTGCTGGACCCCTTTCGATTTGACATTTTAACAGCTTGGAGAAATATAGTTACAGAGGCTTGGCCGAAACAGCAAATGTTTTCTCAACTAATCCCCTGAGAATTAAGCCATTTAATTTTAGTGTACAGAAAAAGTGATAAATTACTTGGGATTATACTTCAAAGGTGTGAACTCTGCGCAGATGCATTACAAAATGATTGTGAGCAAGTCAATCTGAACCGCAGATATGGAAGATTATTTGGGCGCTGAACTTACTTATAGGTTAGAAAAGACACTTCTGCCTGAATGCTCATTTCGAACTTTAGTTTGAGGTGGTGAATCAGTTCATGTCACGGCAAGATGAAATCTGATTTTTAAAAAATCAAATTATTCCAGTGATTTGGTCAAAGGTCACCAGTTAGATACGTTGAATAGCTATGTTAAATATTATTCATCTCATGACAGGGAACAACTTTAATCTCAGTTTATTATGTATGAACTATTATAGCCAAGGACCAAAGGTACAAAAATCCCAAGGCCAAAAGCACTTCTAGTGAACAAGCTATTTCTTTAACAGACTTGGTAGCCAAATATAATAAAACTTAAACATTCAACTCACTTAGTGCTGCTCTCAGGACCAGCAGGGACATTTCACAGATAGAACAAATGACCAGTGTTTTGAAATTCTCAATGTAAAATGTACAGCATGCATTATTGCCTTTAGTAAATCTACTCCAAAGCCCAGGATATCACTTTATTACTGCAATATACAAATTTTGAAAAAAGAGATGTCGCCCAATTTCAGCCACGCACAAGGCTGAGTTTGGATACAGGATTCCTCTCCATGAACTTCCACTCAGAAAAAGTCACATCCCAAAAGCACATGTCTTTTCCATCTATTTATTTCATCAGCTCTGCCTTCATAGTGCCACTCCAGTGCATAACATTTGTTGTTTCTTTAAAAGACTATTCTTATGGAATGTAAAATATAATTCAGTTAAAGCTAATCATCTGCATAATCAAAATCATTTTGTAACTTTAAGAACACTAAGTCCCCAGTTTTAAAAATGCTGAGAAGTCTGATTATAGGTTTAATGTTCACAGAAGGTGACATTAAGCTACAAACTCTCCTTTTTATCTTCCTCTTAGTACACAGTCTGATAAATTTTTGAATTCATTAAGCTATTCTATTCTTTTAATTTTCCCACAATTAAGTTGTAAAATAATTGCCATGATTGTTAAGCATCCATATAATACTTTATACATTAAAGTGTTTTGCAATCATCTATTTTACAAAGTACATTGTTCTGTAAATCAAGTTTTATCATGTCCTATGTTAGTCTAAGAACCGTGTTCTACATGATCAGATTAAAAGGTGTTATATCAGACTTAGAGGCAAAGGTTGCTCTTTACTCCATATGTGTACCCATTATTTGTTTGTATCCTTTTGACCTTTGTGCAGTCTAAAAATGTCTTTATTTTATCAGGAGCTAGAAGAATCCTGGCATAGAACAAGAGAGGTGACTTTTCAAGGTGCCACGCGTGTGGAGTACCCTGAATGGGTCTGAAATCTGTCACCATTGAAGGCACTCAGGTTTCAGTATCTGCGCTCTAGTTTCTCTCTTCTCCAAACTGGCCAGTTACTATAAAAGCATGAATTAAACCCAAGTGACTATGGATGTGCTAGACAAGTATCTATAAGGGAGATTCTTACATTTCCAGATGACATATTCTGTATATATAGAAGTGTCAGGGCCTCTTCTTTTTTGGTCCAAAGATATATCTCACTAAACCTTTCAGCAGAAAAGAGGTGCAGATCAATGAATTCATTCCTATTGTCTCTTATACCTAGGGAGTCTTTTTGGCCATTGCTGCTACATGGGTCTCTCCATTTTCTTCTGCTTAGAGCTGACACCCTTTCTGCATCAGATCACCTGCAGAGAATAAAAGCCCTCCTTTTCCAGATCTTGCCTCTCCAGGTAACAATATAGCTACTGCAGGGTCGAGTCTATCTTGAAACTGTAATATACAGTGCATGAGGAACAAAAACAAGAATGCTGTCCAACGTCATTATTCCTTATACCACAACAGAAGCCCCTGCTAGACTTAGGTGATTGCAACAAGAGTGTCCCCTGAAAATGCTCTCTTCCTCCTGGACAGTCTCTTTCCAGATTTCCCACCCCTACACCCAAATGTAGCCCATTCCTTAAGTCTATTAGTTCTGTGCCTCTGCCCCCCACACCAATCCTTCCCTTGGGAAATGCAACACTGCCCGTCTCTGACAGGAACAGGAGCTTCTGCTCCTAAGTCCTACCTGCATCTAACAAAAAATGGCAGCACCTCCAGGCCTGGCTAGAAAGTCACGTAGCTCTCTTTTGTTAGGAGATGGGAAGATAGACCCTCAGATGGTGAGCAAAAGTCAACACAGAGACTCTAAGTCTGCTTCAGTCTCCACACGAGATAGCTGCAACTGATTTTCTTGCTAGAAATGTCAACTAAGAAGAGGTAAAAAGCACACCTTACCAAGGGGAGTCATAATATTTTTCTTGAAAAAAGTGTAGTCTAATGTCACATTAAGATCAGGATAACTCTTCTATTAACCTGGCTTTTGTTTTGTCCCTTTTAGTAAAGTGAGCCCGCATTGTTAAGATGTATTGGGCACTTTCCTATTCCCCTCATGCCTCCCAAATAGTTAATGATGCCAGGTAAATAAATAGGTTGGTAAGTAGGTGGGTAGGTAGTAGACAAGCAGATAATCTTTTTTTTCTGCTTCTCTGTCTGGGAAAACCAATCTTTCTCTTTTTTAACCCATGAGTTTTGTTTGCTGGACCAATTAAATTAATCCTTTTTGAGCATAGCGATTGATCCAGTGGTTCTCTCTTTGTCTCTCTCTCTCTCTATTTCTCTTCTCTCTCTCTGAATCTCTCCACCCCGACCCCCACTCCCTCTACTGAGATTTCAAGCACAAAGGATCACATAAGCTTGAACTGTCAGGGTCCATCTTTCCAAAATGAGCAGAAAGTGGGTCTGGGAATGGAGCCAGTACAGATGAAAGCACAGATAAAAAATGGAGAGAGAGAGAGAGAGACAGATAGACAGTTGATAATTGTTTGAATTTCTAGATCCGGCCGTTAAAAAGCCACAAATTCCCTTTTCTGCTACACCTAATCTGAGTTTGAGTTCTGATACTTGACAAACTTATTACTGGAAAGGATCATATTCAAACGCTGACAGTGCCTACTGTGAGGTCTGTGTTTTCTGCATTATCTATTTTTTTTTTACAATAACTATTTTTTATAGTCATGTGCTGCATAATGACATTTCGGTCAATGACAGACCACATATACAATGGCGGTCCCACAAGATTAAAATGGACCGGGCAAGATGTCTCATACCGGTAGTCCTAGCACTTTGGGAGGCTGAGTCAGGATCTTTTGAGCCCAGGAGTTCGAGGTTCAGTAAGGTATGATTGTACCACTCTGTACTCCAGCCTGGGTGACAGAGAGAGATGCTGTCTCTTTTTAAAAAGAAAAAATCATAAAGTAAAGATGTAAAGAAAGAAAATATTTTTGTGCAGCTGTCCAAAGTGTTCATGTTTTAAGTTAAGTGTCATTACAAGAGTCCAAAAGTTAAAAAAAAATAAAGTTTAGAAAGTAAAAAAGTTACAGTAAGCTAAGTTTAACCTATTGAAAAAAAAGGTTTATAAACTTATTGTAGCCTGAGTGTACAGTGTTTATAAAGTCTACAATAGTGTCCTCGACCTTCACATTCACTCGCCACTCACTCACTGACTCACCCAAAGCAAGTTGCAGTCCTGCAAGCTCCTCTCATGATAAGTGTCATATACAAGTATGCCATTTTTTATCTTTTATACTATATTTTATATAGTATACTATATACTATATTTTACGTTTTCTATGTTAAGATATGTTTACACAAAAGTATATGTATGCACAAATACTTACCATTGTGTTACAATTACCTACAGGATTTAGTACAGTCACGTGCTGTGCAGGTTTATAGCCTTGGTGTGCAGCAGGCTGTACCATCTAGCTTTGTCTAAGTACACACTATGATGTTCACACAGTGACGAAATCACTTAAGGACAAGTCTTTCAGAATGTTAAACAACAAGACAGTACTTGTGTGATAAAAACAACTTATATATAAAAATGATTGAGTAGAGCTGGGGAGATCATATTGTAGAAACAGGTGATTCAGTGGAAGATCTACCCTTCTGGATTGCTCTTTCCCCCGGGCAACTCTTCTCATATTTAATTCTAGTTGCTGTATACTCTCCTGCTTTATCTCTAGACAGCAGGTTCCTAGGGCAATGGCCAGGAACCCAGAACCCAGCACCATACCTGACACGACAGTTATCACTCATTATGGGTTTGTTGACCCTATGACTTAAAGGCACTCTACATATTTATAATCTTGTTAGAAAAACAAGCAGCACGTATGGAGAAAGGCATGTGCATCTTTCAAAGCAACACAGCACCATTGCCAAAATTAACAATTCTAGTACTTAAAAGAAATAGGGTGAAGGAGAAAATCTAATGAGGACAACTGTCCCCATTCCTTCCTGATGTTATGTCTCCACCATTGCCACGCAGTGGAAATACAATACAAGTCGCACCTGTAATTTTGCAGATGTGAAGTCCTGGATGAGGAAGTAACCACTTGAGCTAAAGCCCACCTTACATATGTAATTTCAAATGTTCTAGTAGTCTCATCAAGAAAAGTACGGCAAACAAGTAAAATAAGTTTAGTAGTTTATTATATTGAACCCAATGTATCCAAAATATTACCAATTCAACATGTAATTAATGAAAAATATCATGAAGCAATTTTGCCTTCTTTATTTGTACTAAGTCTTTGAAATTGGTGTATTTTACTCTCACAGCACACGTCAGTTCAGACTAGCCACATTTCAAGTGCTCAGTAGCCCCATGTGGCTGGGGAGCACAGACCTATGCAATTAAAACTCCCAGAATATGCAGAGTTGGACAACCTGTCCTTTGATAACCCAACATGTCTGCCCGAGTGGCTTGCTGCTATCCAGATGCACACTTGCGACATGCACTGGTGCAGACTTGGAGGGCAAGTGGTGAGAGGCAGATGCCACTCCCAGCTTCCAACACCAGTGCATGACCCAGAGTTAGGGCTCAATACATTTCGGTTCAACGCGGAACCACCATTCTCTTTTCTTTCCCAAAGGACCTGGTCTCATCAAAATGTCAACAATTCTCCACCTTTACCATAATTTTTCAAAGGATATTCTAAGAAATATAAGCAAACTAGGCATCTCTGGTGTCCAAATGAAATAAGAAATCAAAACAAAGATGCACTTTCAATGCCTCTGAACATATCCTAAAATAGTCTGAAAATCAGACGTAGAAGGCAAAGTTCCTTTCAAGTAGAGAAACACGTTTTTGCTGTCAAATGAAAGAATGCAATTCCCTTGTCAAAAATCCCTTTATTTTCACTGAGTGCCATAGGTTCAGAGCAGGAAAGGGGAAAAGCTTCCCCCGGTCTCTGCATATGATTGCTGGCATGAAGGGCTGCATCCAAAGATAGTTAGAGAACTCTTGAATGCCTTTTTAAAAACCCTCATTCTAAGGTTTGAGTCCCTATTTCGAAGCTTTCCAGAAAATCATGTATCCAAAACACATTCACATTATTAACAGCCTCAATTTTTTCGAGGCCAGACGAGGGAGGCAGCCCTGCCGTCTGATGTCCTCCTAAGAGCACAGTCGTCACAGTGGCAGAAATAGAGACCCACCGCAGCCTCAAATAAGGGCTGGACCTTGTTCCAGTGACTAATCCCAAGCCCAGATCTCTCTTTCAGGTAATAGGAGCCTTTCATGAAGAGACAAGATGCAGAAATCCTTCTGTTAATTTATCACTGTCAGCCGAATTCAAACGTGATTGACTGGGAGGTGGGGGAAGAGAGAGAATGAAAAGAGTGAGAAGTTGAAGCTGATGTTTCCTGTCACAGAAACTTAGCTCTAAGCTCAGGACTGAATCCTGAGAACTCAGCTACTCACTTCCTCTGGCCACACGCAAGACCATGTATAAATCATTTCAAGCTGATGAGAATATGTTTTTCTTCTTGTTAAAAAGACCTCTAGCGAAGGAGATAACATTCCCTCGGTAATTTATTCCCTGATTCAACAACCCTCAAGAAAATGGACCTTAACTCTACGTGATTTATATCCCTGCCTCTGCGATTGCCAGCCCTGCTATGCCTTCCACGCAGGGTCACGGAGTTCCTGCTAAATAGAAGGCCCGTCTTGAGGGGATCCGAAGATGGGAGAGGCAGGTTCTGGGCTCCAGACGCTTAGGGTTCAGTGGGGAAGATAAGGTTCGACTGCAATCCAAGGTAAGAGGTGCTAAGTGGAATAAGACAATGTGCTGAGGCAGTTCACAGGAGGGAACTCTTTGTCCTCACGAAGAATGGGGAACAGCTGGCCTCCATCCCACTTGTTTGTCCCAAGTAATCTCTCTCTTCCTCACCTTTTATTTGCTCTTTACGTCATTTCTTAAAGCTGTCAATATTTTGAGACATATGGAAGACACCACGTGAGATGGGAACACATCCTAGCTGATAGAATGTTCACAGCCTCAGTGAGTAAATGTCACACACACTATTTGGGGATGAGTGTGGCTACTGAACACTGGCCAGCTGTTCCACCTGTCTCAGAACTTTCCTTTCCTTCTCTTGCCAATTTTGTATCCCAGCCGCTGTATTAAAACTGAGATCAGAGATCAAAACAAAAATTTGACAGGGTATTTTTTAGCTTATTTCACGTTAAATAACGTCTCTCCTCTCCCACTGTCTCATGTCTCTCTCTGACTTCACAGAGAGCCTCAGAGTGCTCATTAGTCACACAGAACACCAATGTTCTCACACTGTCTAGTGTGCTTGTCTTGCCTCCCTAGTCAGCAGGTAATTGTTTCTTATCCTTTTCTGTCTTCCTTGATGCCAAGCTTTGTGCCTATTATTGAAAAATCTGTTCTGTTAGAAGAAATCAGAAATAAGACTCTGAGAAATTAAGGGATTTATCCACATTCACACAACTACTAGTGCTAGAGTGGGGATTTGAACTTGGCTTATCCACATCCCCTCTTCTTCCCACTGTATCATTTTTCCTGTGTGCTCATCAGCTCTCCCCAGCTCTACCGTGAGCTCCTGTCTATTTTGACATGGGTCCTGGAGACTAATCTTCATGTTATTTTATTTACCCTACCATGTCTTTTTCCCTTTGGTAGTGTGTGCGTCTGAGTTTTAACCTAATCAGAGAACAAAATCAACAGATGTGGGAAATGATGGGGGAAAAAACATAGGTGAATACAAACGCCAGCTCAAGGTACAAACCTACAACTTCCAGGTCTCCTAGGCATATGGATGTCACTTTCTATTTTTCCTGAAATAACATGATAGAGAAATAGAGAGTTTTATTGTTTCACCAAGAAACAGCACAGGTGACGGTGAGTGTCAGCATACTCACCACCCAGTGGAGGAGAAGCCCACCGGGTCTGCCTCCCACACAGATACTGACCAAGACCCTCCAGAGCAGAAGAGCCTGCAGATGAGGACGGGCCAGAGAAATCAATGGAACAAATTCAGGACCTGTTTAAGCCTCAGACCTAGTGCCAACATTCATGAGGAGCAAGGAAGATTTGTCATCATTCATAGTTTATGATTTCTGAGTATAGAAGGCAGGGCCGGCCAAGGCAGGGAAACTGGCTGCCCTGGCACGCTTTAGGTCTTTAGGTGCCCAAGATAGACATGAAATGGAGGCTTGGTTTTTTTTTTTTTTTTTTTTTTTGCTTCTTAAATAAAGAATTCAAGAAAAGGAAAAGATACTTTATAAATGAAAGAGTATTGACCACTGGAGATAGTAAAACCTACAGCTAAGTCTAATGATTATATTTAATGAAATCATGAAATTTGACACACTTGTTTAAAAAGATGAGGGGGTCTCTTGAAAGAGAAAGTTATGTAATATAACATAATAACAATCTGGAACTAAAACTTCAGACTATTTTAGCAATTATCTGGGAATTGAGGAGGTGAATTAAATTTCTCATTTAGCCCAGAGAGAATTCATAGTTCTTCATTCTTAATATTGAGAAAGAACTAGGGTGTTTTTGTTTTTGTTTTTTGTTGTTTTTTTTTTTATAAAATGACTCCAATCATAAAAAACAGAAATGAAATGTATAACTTCAAATTGCTAGGGGAAAAAAGAACAAAGCTTTATGCAGCAATTAATAAAACTTTTTGAAATAATACATGACAAACAATTTTTATAAACACTGACCTGATTTTTTTCACTTTCGCTTGTACTAAATTTGACAACAAATACAGCTTTCATAATTTTTTCATGGGATTTTCTGATGTAAGATAAAGTAGAATATTAAAATATTTTGGAAATGAAAGACACTTAATATAATGAGAATGCCAAAAGGTTTGTACCAAAGAATGTATAGCTCCCTCTGGTTTAAATTCATGTCATTTGGAAAGAGGGATGAGAGGTGTGTTGGCACAGAGGTGCCAACGATGACAGGTGTCAGAGTTCTTCACAGGAAAAAAAAAAAACATCTTGGTTGGGCACATACCTAGATAAGACGTTAGGTGCAAGCTGAAATCCCAAAGCAATGCCTTGATAAAAGGTAGGACTTACCAAGACAACTAACTCTCTCTCAGTACAAGAAATAGTAAGATTTGGGCCAAGCACAGTGGCTCACACCCATAATCCTAGCACTCTGGGAGGCCAAGGCGGGAGGATTACTTGAGGTCAGGAGTTCATGACCAGCCTGAGCAGGAACAAGACTCACATCTTTACTAAAAATAGAAAAAAATTGGCTGGGCATGGTGGCATGTGCCTATAGTCCCAGCTACTCAAGAGGCTGAGGCAGGAGGATCACTTGAGCCCAGGAGTTTGAGGTTGCTGTGAGCTAGGCTGACGCCACAGCATTCTAGCCCAGGCAACAGAATGAGACTTTGTCTTATAAATAAATAAATAGAAATAGCAAGATTTGAGGGGATGGAGCTGAGATCAGAGAGAAGATGGTGGGGGAAGAGCTGGGGATTGGAGGGGATACAGAATAAACAAGGGAGTATTACAAACCAGGCAGCCTGCTGAAAAGAATAGAAAGTGAGAAGTTCCCAAGGACCAAAGATTTTTGAGAACTGCAATATTACATACTTAATTTTAATGATGCTATAATTTAAACGTCTTCTAATTAATTAAACTCCAGTGCCCCAAAACTTCAGTGAATGCCTGTTAGACACACAGCCTTGGAATGTGGATAAGGAGAACTTGGGCAGTGTTCTGTGTGGGGTACACAGTGCAAAAGGGACAGCAAGCAGGCGTGAGTAAACCATGGACTGAACCCACCAGCAGAAGAAGGAACCCAGGACCAGAAGGCGGCAGGACAAATGGAGGTGCCCTAAACTCTCAATGCTCTAAGACATTCAGAAAGACTGAGTCTCTCACTGCACACAGGACAAGGGAGTTGAGCCAAATCTCAAAGGACAGGCTGACCCTGAGTGCCATTTTGGATGCAGAACATATATTCTCTCATCAGGATAACAGAGGTCAAACCTGGAAATCCAAAACTTCCATAACAATAACAGAATTAATGTTACCAAATAAAATAACACAGCTCAAAACTCATGTTAAATGAAATAAAAAGAAATTATAAGAAATGTCTACATGAATTTACATAATAAAATAAGTTTATAAAGAAAAGTAAAGAATTATAGATTTCTATATAACTATAAAGTACTGAGTCCTCAACCCAGAAAAGAAAAAGAATATTAATGCTAAAAGGTTCAAGTTATGGTATGGAATAAAAGGTCTTACTACTTAATTAATAAAATATTATCTCCTTTTAGATATAGGTCTAAAGCAAGCAGCGTCAATCTAAAACATAGTTGAAAGCAACTTAAAGATTAGATAAAGGAAAAGAGAAAATCATCTCAAGATTATACCTGATAAAATAGTGGCTCATTTTAGTATTTTCTGTTAAAGGAAATGAATGAGTCAAAAGAATCGAAATTTCTGGTTAGTGAGAGATCAAAGCTGAATGTGATCCAACCAGTAAAAAAAGAAAACATTGAGAAAGATCATGGACAATAGATTCTGAAATCAGAACAGGTCTTCCAGAAAGCCTTGAGCCACAATATGATAAAGAGAACAGAAAAGGAAGAAGGAAAAGAGAATCATAAGAGTCCTTCCTGGTGACTCAAGTAATGATCAGTAACCGTCTCAAGACTCTAAAACCTGCTGAGCAACAGGCTCCCTGGAATGGCTGAAGAGAGAAGGTTATCCACCTCCACAAACCCAAAAATCCAGAGAATTTCCTTTTCTATCAGTATGTGAGTCCAAACTCTCCTCATGGGCAAAGCCTTGACATGATTCCTGTATGAGTTCCATCCAACCTGTCAGTCCCAGAAGGCTGGATAGGAAAGCTCTTTCTTTTCTTGAATGGCAAACTGTCACCATGAATGTCGCCATCTGATTTCATGCTTACTTGTAACACCACTGGATACGTGTTTGGTATGTATCAAATTGTCTGCTGATGAAATGTGTTCAAGCCAATGCTTTTCTCTCCATGACTACATCAAGTTCAGTATGGAAAATGACCCACCTGTACATACTCAATAGATACCGAGACAGCTTTTTAAATGTTCAGAATATTTTTAATAATTATCTCTTCCTACTTGAGATCAGAAAACCAAAGTCATTTGTCTGCTCTGGGTCATGCTTAGAGATTTCCTCTCATCCCTTCACCCTTCTGGGCCTCAATTCTTCATCCATGTAATGAAGAAACTTGACTAGTGACCTCTAATGTTACCTTCCAGCTCCAGCATCCTGAGACTGCCTCAGCTCAAGCATGCACATTTATGTGCCCAAGACATATTCCTCCAGCTCCCTATTTCCAGTCAGAAGCAAGACAGGAGGAGGAGAGGGGTCTGAGTGGGCCTGGAAATGGAACATTGAAGAATCAGCAGTCAGCTAAATTCTGAGTCTTTGCTTTCTCTTTCTTCCCTCCTCCTTTGCTCATCTCTCTGAACAGGCAGTCTTCACATCTGGTCCCCTCTGGGTCCTGTTCCTTCCTATTCTTTGACTCATAGCTCTAATAAGAGGCCTGAAACAGGCCAAAATATGGTAACTGAAAGAGAAATTGACTCCATTAGGTGTACAGTAAGGAATGGTTGTCTTCAGGGCATCCCAGGCCAAGCAAATGATCCACCTGGAAAAGAAACGCTTCCACACTTGACCAAGTACCTTTCCAAAATGTCTTAAAGAGACAGTCCTACCTGTTTACTATTTAGTTGTCAGTATCTATAAGCATTTCTGAAAGTCTGTCATTAAAGACACTAGAGAGTGATCTGCAAGATTAGGAGAGAGGTTCAGAAGAAACCAACCCTGCTGACACCTTGGTCTTGGACTTCTAGCCCCTAGAATTAGGAGCAGAACACAAAGAAGCAGGATATTGGCAGAGATCAACCCCCAAGAGGCCTGGAGTCCAGTGAGAAGGGTAAGCGGAGCAGCTGTTTCTCCCTTGCCCACATCTCTGGCAGTCAGCAGACTCCTGAACTGTTGGAGATCTCTCCTACCCTAACAAGCCCAAAACCTGCTGCTGCCAGTGAACTGGGAGCTTCTTGAGGACAAAGCACCAGGCAGCCAGTGCCCTCAGGGTCATTTCCTGTCACCACAGACCCAAGCTGAGACAGCAGATGCCAAATTGCTTCTCCATCCACTGTGCACCTTTGTCTTCCCCAGGAGGCCTCAGCCTCTCACTTTTTGTCTCACTCATTCCCACGCAAACATTTCTCAACTCTGGCCCAGACTGTGGGAGCTCCAGGGGGCTGGTGGGTCCCAGGGGATCTCCATGACCCCAGAGTCTGGACATTCTGGGTGGGCTGCCTTTCAGAGAGAGGGACAGAGATGACCAGTGTGCTAGCTTTCTTCCACTCAGACACTTTTCCTCCCCCTCCCCTGCCCCGCTCATGGCTGCTGAGAGAAAATTGGGCCAGAGCTCACAGGCACTGTCTCTCCTCTCTGTTGGTACATCCACCACATTGGAGCCCCCACAGAGAGTGGGGCTCAAACCTTTCCAGAGTCTTTTTCTCCCCTTCCCTTCCCCCACCTATAACTGCCAAGAGAGACAATAGAGATACCATGCTGAGGCTTCCACCGGGAATGGGCTCAGAACTTGCCTCTAGGGGTCCTGCAGTGGACTGAGGGGTGCTTGGACTCTGAGCTCCCTGGCCGCCAACTCTCCTGGTGCTGCTTGCCCAGCAACTCTATCAGTGCAGCAGACACCCCGAGATGGATAGACATCAAACCTGCTTGGGCATCCCTTGGGCAACTCAGGACCAGCGTGCTTCTCCCTGGCATGGTCAGGGATTGATCTTCAGGGACCTGGAGACAGGCCCACAGGCTAGATCTTATAGCCCCACATCTTGATTGCTTTGCTTGGGGGCAAGGAGGAAAGACTTGTGATTGGGTGAGGCCACTACAGCCCCTGCCTGGTAGCTTTGCCTAGAAACTGGGAGCAGACCTTTTACCCCTGCTGAAAAAGATACCTTGCCAGCTTTGGTGAAGCCTGAGGGCAAGTTCACCCAACCCAGTCCCACCCAGCCACATTCCGTCACCTGCCTCTGCTGTAGCTGAGAATAAGGAATCACCTGAAGTTCCAGGGCCATCCACCACCTGAGGCAATCAAGTGCTTCTTCGAAGGACTAGAGCTGGAAACAGGACCCAAAAACAACATTGCAGCTTGTTCCTTTCAGCAAGCACTACCTCCTGACAGGGAGGTCAATTTGCATGTCCATACCCTTTGCAGACTCAATCATACAGGATATAGTGGACTCTCACCCACAAACACCACCTACAGTTTAATTTCAGCGATGCCATTATCTAACCAAAATAAAATCCAAAAATAAGAAGCAAAAGCTGCTCCAGATGAGAAGAAATCAATGAAAGATCTCCAGATACATGAAAACTCAGAGTGAAAGGACACCCCCAAAAGAAAAAAATAATTCCATACCAATGGAAACTGACCAAAATGAGAATATTGAAATGACTAATAAAGAATTTTGAATATGGATTTTAAGAAAGCTCAATGAAATGCAAGAGAAAATGGAAACCCAAAACAAAGAAACCACAAAAACAATGCAGAGAATGAATAAAAAATTCACTAAAGAAATAGGATTTTTTTTAAAAATCAAGCAGAGCTTCTAGAAATGAAAAAAATCATTCAAGGAAATATAAAACAGTGGAAAGCCTTAAGAATAGGCTAGATCAGGCAGAAGAAAGAATCTCAGAGCTAGAAGACAACACCTTTGAATTAAACAAGTCAGTCAAAGAGAAAGAATGGAGAAATAAAAGGAATGATCAAAGCCTATAAGAAATATGGGATTATGTGAAGAGATCTAACATAAGAATTATAGGCATCCCTGAGGATGACAAAGAAAATACACGAGGGCTAGAAAAGCTATTTGAGGGAATACTTGAGGAAAATTTCCCAGGTCTTGCTAGAAATCTGAACATCAGGTACTAGAAGCACAATGGACTCCTGGGATATTCATCACCAAGAGGCAATCACCACAACATATAGTCATCAGACTGGCCAGAAGAGGAAAGAGGAACTCCTATGAACTTTACAGGAAAGCATCAGGTAACTTACAAAGGAAAACCCATCAGACTAACTTCAGACTTCTCAACTGAGACCTTACAAGCCAGAAGGGACTGAGCCCCCATTCTCAGTCTTCTCAAACAGAATAATAGCCAGCCTAGAATTCTGTATTCTGCAAAACTAAGTTTCTTATATGAGAGAGAAAGAAAGACATTCTCAGACAAGCAAATGCTGAAGGAATTTGTCAAGACCAGACCTTCCCTGCAGGAAGTACTCAGATCTGCATTATACATGGATCATCACAGTAGATATCCACCAGTGTAAAACCATCCAAAAGCTAAAGTTCAGAGCTCAGACACCACAAGTGCTCAAGAGGTAAAACGAAGCAATAAAGTTCTATGCAACAGGATGAACAGAAATCCACCCAACTTACCAATTCCTTTAATAAATGTGAGTGGCTTGAACTTCCCACTCAAAAGACATAGGCTGGCAGCTGAATAGATAAAAAAAAAAATACAAGCCCAGTATCTGTTGTCTCCTGGAAACGCATCTAACCCACAAGGACTCATTCAGACTCAAGGTGAAGGGATACAAAACAATATTCCATGCAAATGGAAACCAAAAAAAAGCTGGTGTAGCCATTCTCAAATCAGATAAAATAGACTTCCAATCAACAAAAGTAAAGGAAGACAAAGACGACCATTATATAATGGTGAAGGGAACAATTCAATAACAAGTCATAGCAATTCTAAATATTTATGCAACTAACACAGGTGCACCCAGATTCATGAAGCAAATCCTACTTGATTGAAACAAAACAATAAACAGCAGCATTGTAATAGCCAGGGACTTCAATACCCCACTGACAAAACAGGACAGCTCCTTCAAACAGAAAATAAACAAGGAAACAATGGACTTAAACAGGACTCTAGAACAAATGGGCCTAACAGACATTTACAGAACATTCTACTCAAAAACTGCTGAATATACGTTCTTCTCATCGGCTCATGTAACTTTCTCTAAGATTGATCACATCCTAGGCAACAAAACATGTCTCAAAAATTTTTAAAAAGTAGAAATTATACCATATATCTTCTCAGACAATGGTGGAATAACATTAGAAATCAATTCCAACAGAAACACTCAACTCTACACAAAGTCATGGAAATTAAATAGCCTACTGCTGAGCAATTATTGGATCAAGGAGAAAATTAAGATGAAAATCAAAAGATTCTACATGACAAAGGGGGCACAATTTACCAAAATTTGTGGGATTCTGCAAAAACAGTCCTAAGAGAAAATTTCATAGTCTTTAAAAGCCTATGTCCAAAAGATAGAAATATCACAAATCAACAATTTAATGAATCATCTCAAGGAATTGGAAAAGGAAGAGCAAACAAATCCCAAACCCAGCAGAAGGAAAGAAATAACAAAGGTCAGAGCAGAATTAAATGAAATCAATTCCAAAGGAATTATACAGAAAATTAATAAAATGAAAAGTTGGTTCTTTGAAAAGATAAACAAAATTGACAGGAATTTGCAAGATTAACCAGAGACAGAAAAGAAAGGACCCTAACAAGCTCAATCAGAAATGAAAAAGGAGATACTACAACTGCTACCATGGAAATTCAAAATATTTCTGATTATTATAAAAATCTCTATGCAAATTAACATGAAAATGTTGAGGAAATTGACAAATTCCTGAAAACACACATTCAGGAAGAAACAGAACTCCTGAACAGATCAATATCAAGTAACAAAATTGAAACAGCAATAAAAAAATCTTTCAACAAAAAAAGCCCCAGACCAGATGGTTTCACAGCCAAATTTTACTGGACCTACAAAGGAGAATTAGTACCTATACTGCAGAAATTATTTCATAATATTGAGAAGGAAGGAATCCTCTCCAACTCATTCTAGGAAGCCAATATTACCTTGATACCAAAGTCAAGAAAGAACACAACAAAAAAAGAAAACTACAGACCAATATCCCTTATGAATATAGATGCAAAATTGTCAATAAAATCTTAGCAAACCAAGTTCAGCTACACCTCAAAAAATAATCCAGCACAACCAGGTGGGCTTCATCCCAGAGATGCAAGGATGTTTCAACATACGCAAATCTACAAATGTGATTCACCACATAAATAGAAGCAAAAACAAAGACCATATGATCATTTCAATAGATGCAGAAAAAGCATTTGACAAAATTCAGCACTCTTTTTTGATAAGAACTCTTAACAATAGGCATAGATGGAACATATATCAAAATTATAAAAGCCATATATGACAAATCCACACCAATGTCTGTAAACAGGGGAAAAATTGAGAACGTTCCCACTTAGAACTGGAACCAGACAAGGTTGCTCACTGTCACCACTTCTATTCAACATTGTGCTGGAAGTCCTAGCCAGAGCAATCAGAGAAGGAAATCAAGGGTATCCAAATGGGGAAAGAAGAGGTCAAACTATCGCTCTTTGCTGATAATATGATCTTACATATAGAAAATCCCAAAGATTCTGCCAAGAGACTCCTGGAATGGATAAATAAATTCAGGAAAGTCTCAGATTACAAAATCAATGTAAACAAATCAGTAGCATTCCTACACACCAACAATAGTCAAGTTGAGAATCAAATCAAAGACTCAGTACCTTTCACAATAGCAACAAAGAAAATAAAATACCTAGGAATATATTTAACCAAGAAGGTGGAAGACCTCTACAGGGAGAACTATGAAACACTGAGAAAGGAAAGCACAGAGGATGTAAACAAATGGAAGAACATATCACGCTCATGGATTGGCAGAATCAACATTGTTAAAATGTCTATGCTACCTGAAGTGATTTACAGATTCAATGCAATCCCCATTAGAACACCAACATCATTTTTCGCAGATCTAGAAAAAATAATTTTACGCTTCATATGGAACCAGAAAAGAGCCTGAATAGCCAAGGCAACCTTAAGCAAAAAGAACAAATCATGAGGCATCACTTTACCATACTTCAAGCTATACTACAAAGCTATAGTAACCAAAACACCATGGTACTGGCACAAGAACAGAGACATAGACCAATGCAACAGAACAGAGAATCCAGGTATAAAACTATCCTCATATTGCCATTCAATCTTTGACAAAGCAGACAAAAACATACAATGGGGCAAAGAATCGCTATTCAATAAATGGTACTGGGAAAATTGGACAACCAAATGCTGAAGACTGAAAAAGGGTCCACACTTCTCACCACACACAAAAATTAATTCATGATGGATAACAAATTTCAATCTAAGGCATGAAACTATAAACATTCTAGAAGAAAATGCTGGGAAAATTCTTATAGATGTTGGCCTAAGCAAAGAATTTATGAGGAAGACCCCCAAAGGCAGTCATAGCAACAACAAAAATAAATAAATGGGATCTGATCAAATTAAAAAGCTTCTGCACAGTCAAGAGAACAATCAATATAGCAAACAGACAACCTACAAAATGAAAGAAAATAGTTGCATAGTATACATCTGATAAAGGGCTGATAACCAGAATCTACAAAGGACTCAAACAAATCAGCAAGGAAAAAAAAAATCAAACAACCCCATTAAAAAGTGGGCAAAAGACATGAACAGTAACTTTTCCAAAAAGATAGACTAATGGCCAATAAACATATGAAAAAATGTTCAGTGTCTCT
This sequence comes from Avahi laniger, assembly GCA_963575035.1. Taxonomy (NCBI): domain Eukaryota; kingdom Metazoa; phylum Chordata; class Mammalia; order Primates; family Indriidae; genus Avahi; species Avahi laniger. The sequence continues at coordinate 17,795 of CAUYSK010128341.1, forward strand.
AATCATCAGGGAAATGTAAATCAAAACCATGATGAGATATCACCTAACTCCAGTGAGAATGGCTTTTTTCAAAAAATCCCAAAACAACAAACTCTGGTGTGGATGTGAAGAAATAGGAACACTTATACACTGTTGGTGGGACTGAAAACTACTACAACCTCTATGGAAAATAGTATGGAGAACCTCAAAGAACTAAAAGTAGACCTACCATTTGATCTATCGATCCCACTATTGGGTATTTACTCAAAGGAAAAAAAGTCATTTTATCAAAAAGGCACTTGTACTTGAAATGTTTACTACAGCACAATTCACAATTGCAAAGATGTGAAAACAACCCAAGTGCCCACCAATACATGAGAAGATTGATAAAATGTGGTATATGTACCATGTAGTACTACTTAGCCATAAAAAACAATGGTGAACTAATACTTCTTTATTAACCTGGATGGAACTGGAGACCATCCTTCTACTTCACTGAGAATGGAAAAACAAACACCACATGTACTACTCACCATTAAATTGGAACTAATCAAATAATACTATGTGCACATATGGAAATAAAACTTATCAGAAATCAAGCAGGTGGGAGGGTGGAGGAGAGGATGGGTAAATTCACACCTAATGGGTACAATGCACACTATCTGGGTGACGGACACCTTATAACTTTGACTCAAACTGTACAAAAGCAATTTATATAACCAAAACGTTTATACCTCTGTAATATTCTGCAATAAAATAAAATAAAATACACAAGGAATGTCTTAAAAATACTAGCCTCCCATCTCCTTGCCACCACCCAAGCCAGCCTGCTAATATTATTTTCAGTAGCTGGCTACAACTTCAACTCTCATTAGAAGAAAGGTAAATCTTCACTTAAATGCAGTATCTGTGTTATCTGTGAAACTCAGATTTTCACACATACTCCAATATTTCATTGTCAAAGCATCTATTAAGGGCCCATTTGGTGCTTCATTAAGAATTAAATGCTAAGGTTTAACTAGAAATTTTCCAGGTTAGCTTTGTGTCTGACACATCCACCATCCACAAGACCTGAGGCTTAAAAATGACAAGATTATAGGTGATACTAGAAGTGATACACCTTTCAAATCATTTGGGTCAATACTATACAATGCTATGATGACACCCTATTTAGATGCAATAAAACCATTCCCAGACACCATGAATTGATCTTAATGGACACTTAATAGCCTCTTAAAATAGAAGACTATACTGATATGGAGACAGGAACATTTCTAATTACACAACTCTTTTATGCAATGTGGGATCATTGGATTTTGGCCTCCTAATTCTGATTCCTTCTCTGCCATCCCTACTAAGAAGTTGTAAGAAGTGAATCGCCATTCCACATTATAAATTGACTTCAGGTTGATACATGGTGACATTTTATCATTTATCTCGGGCATTGATATACATTGGTGTTTCTGCTTTGTGAGGATATAACAAAATAATTTCTAAGATAAGAATGTCAGCACAATAGATGGGTTTGTTTCTAGGATATATCAGATGCTCTCTAAATGTGATCATTTCCTTTCAAAGTAGAGTGCGGTAATTGCCTCTAAGGAATGCTAAAGCCAGATGTCATTTTTTCTTATGTCAATCTGCCATGCAACATCACCCAGTCTAGTAAAACTTTATTTCCAACAGGAAAGAATTTTAAGGTTTGCTGTGACAGCAAAACAAAAAAAAGACAAAACTACTCTGAGAACTCCAAAGAGCCTTCTTCCACAAAACTAAGCGAACCACACTGTGTGTTAAATTATTTCTATTGTACCTTTAGACCAAAGAACTATAAGGAGGGTTTTGGTTTGGTTTTTCAAATTTGCATTAGGATTTTGATGTATGGTCTTCTGATGCTTTTAATAAAATCACACTACTCCATTTAAGAAATATTTGCCATGAAGTAAGTGTTTCATCATGTTTTTGTTTTCTAAAATCTGAAAGGTCTACTCCATGATTACCATTGTTCATACCCTTGGAATAAATTACTACAATCAGACCACATAGGGAGAAAAGTTAGCTCCTGATTACAAAAGGAATCAATCCAAGAGGTAAAGTATTAATCAATCTTATTTTCTCACAATCCCATTTTCCTTGTTAGAATGCATACTCCCATAAGGTCATGCTAACAAGGCATTTTCATCAGTAGCTTGCTCCTTTGCTATTTGGTTTCTGCTGAAATCTAGGGTCCTCTACAGTTAATGCAAGCAGCTAACCTTACACCCATCTCCAGTGTCCCCTTGATAGCTTTATCTGGCTATTATAATTTGTCATTGTCAAGCCATTTAGGCCTTTGGCTTTGGTCTTATTTTTCCTGCAGGTGTCAAAAATGCAAAACCACAATTTATAAAACACAAGATGACAGAATCCCATTTGCACTGGTTTCAAATGCCAGAAGGTAACTTTATTTAAAATATTGCAACCTTCTCTCCAAACTAGTTGCATGAGTTCCAGGGTGGTCTGAAGAGTTGATTCAAAAAATAAATGCCACTGCAGCAACTTACAATTCCTAAGGCCAAACATCCAGATGTGTCAATAATCTGTGTAAATTAGAAACAGATGTAAGCCCTTGTTGAAAAATAAATATAATAGAATTATTTCCTTTGCCTCCTTATGCTTTCACACACTTGAATTTATTCCTTTCACATTTTTTTAGTTGGTCCAGTATTAAAAACAAAAATTATTTCTATTTTTCACACGGGGGTGTAGCTATGTATAAAGTTCTCCAGAAAAAGAAAAGAACAGTTAATTTCGTGCTTTGTTTCATGCCCAGTGATGCTAAACCAAGCACAGAGACTCTCTGGAGCTACTTGGCAATCCACAAGCCAATCAAATCTTCTGGGCTATATATTCTAGATCACTATTGCCATGTAAAGTAATTGCTATCATGAAACCCATTTTGTTCCCGTATGGCTACCTCCGTTATGAGATAAAATAAACATTTCAAATATAGTAGAAATACATTTCTGACAACTTCTACTTACTTTCATTTGATGTAATGATATGGTTATTCTTTAGAGTTAAGAAAGGTTTTTAGTTTTTGAACATCTTTTTTAGGAGTCAACTTGCTTCTTAAATCCCGTTAGTATATGCTAGGTGAAGGTAAAGGACGTGTGTGTTTTACTGGGAGTTTTGTAGAAGAGATGAATTGTTGTCAGTAGACAAAGGGTTGCAAAATAGATATCAGAGGTTTACATTTCCTTAGAGCATAAATACCACGACCAACTGTTGACATGAATTAGAAAAGTCCTAGTGACTACAGAATTCTATATTCTGGAACACTTTGAGCCATTTTGCCCCTATCGTAGTGGGATCCAGGGAGGCAGATTGAGTTAGTTAAGTACTCCCTGCATAGTAGCTTTAAAGAAAATGAGCCAACTCTACATATACCTCCTCACTCTCAAACACCATTCAAAATAATAGTAACCTTCCTGCCAGTAGCATAACCCTGTAGAATTATATCAGTCAGTATCTATATTCAATTTCTCAGTGATCTCTGAATTTTCTGTAATTATTGGCCCCAGTAACCCAGCCATATCTGGAAGCAATGAAATGTTATAGTATTTATTATGTAGAGTCCAGTGCTAAATTGCATTACAAAAAGGCAACATTTGCATTTTGGCTTCTGAAAAATTTGGCCCTGGCTAAAATAATCAAATAAGCAAGGTTTGTCTTCAGTGCTGTTAATCTACTGCTTTCCCTCCACTGCATTATGACGAAGACTGCCACATCTTACCCAGTGACCATTCTCTCCTGTCTCCTTATTAGCAGAACTGTTGGGAGAGGGAGGCAGGTGCCCAGTTCAGAAAACTACCTTTCATAGCCCCTTCGCAGATAGGCAGGTTATGAGGTGGAGGTTCGGGAAAAACTCTTTAAAAAGGATTGTCTTAACCAGCCGATCCCCTTTGCTTATTTCCTCCTTCTTCTCTTTCCCTCCCTGAGTCATAGATGTGACTGCTGGAGCTACAACATCTATTTTGTAAGCCTGAACATGAGCAGAAAGCCTGCTCCTTCGTGACATTAGGGAGTCACCATATAACAGACCAACTTCCTACATTTGGACTTAAATGAGATAAACATAAACCCTCATCTTGCAAAGGACACTATTTCACAGTTCCTATTAGCGGCTAAAGAATACAACTTCCAGGAGTTGAGGTTGCTGTGAGCTAGGCTGACGCCACGGCACTCACTCTAGCCAGGGCAACAGAGTGAGACTCTGCCTCAAAAAAAAAAAAAAAAAAAAGAATACAACTTCTGATACACTCTGAGAAGTTCGTGCCCCAAGCCCTGCCTGGGTTCCACCCACTCAGGCACTCACCAGTCTGTCACCTATCCTACCTTTCAGAAAATTCTTGTTTTCCCTGTGTCTCAGGCCTTGTTCCTGCCAAAGCTTTCTCTGGTGAAAAGAAAAAAATTGTTATCATCCTCTCAAAAATGGCTTTGGTGCTTTCACTATTTTTATTTATCTTGGAATATATTTATAAGCCAACACCTTTTCAAAAGATTTTCATAAGGCAGTTTATCATCTAGTTATTCCGATTGCTTAATATGGGTTATGGGGCTGATGGAAGAGATCGTGGTAGAAAATAAATGAAAAAGTAAAAATATGGAGACAGTTGCATTATACCAATGATAGCTAAAAAGACACAAATAGAATTCTTTTCTATCCAAGTACTCTTATATAAACAAAGAAGCAATTTTTGAAGTTTAAAAGAAAATTGGTGATGATGATTTCACCGGAATGGGATTAAATAACCACAGCAAATTAAAATGTTAGCTGTTGTCAATTTTTTTCAGGGGCCAAAACACAGCAAATTACAAAAAGTTTAGAATCATTCTTCTCTCAAACGTGGGTTTCTTTTTTTGAAAACTTATTCCTTGCAGAAGTGGCTTCTTCATTTGCTGTTTATTGTTATTACCCTATCAACAAGGCAGATGAAAAGCACTTGCAAGTATGTGCAATTGTTTGGGTTAAAGGGCAGCTGCTCCTGAAGCTGTTCACACTGACCCCATCTGGAAGGCTGGCTGCTGAAGCAGCCCTCTTTTCCTGACTATTCGACTGTCTCCCTTTCAAAGACAATGTACACTTATCTTTTGCACCATATCTTGCTAGAAGGACACAGAGATGCTGCTTTTCTGCAGCCCACTCCTTGGAGCTGTTCTCAGCTTATCCTCCTGGTCTGATTAAAGCTCAAACCATACTGAGGACTGAGCTCCAAATATTTCTTTTCTATTTCCCTTGCAACTCTGTAAACTTGGTTTCTGTCTCTAACAATCTATAAATTCCCCTCATCTTCTTCCCCTACTAGGAACTGATAATGAGGGAGGAAATGGAGGAGAGAAAGGGGTGCGGGAAAAGATGGGAAAAAAACTATGCAGGAAAAACAAATTGGTTACTATTGAGTCAGAAGGACTGCATCCAAAAGTAGTGACTCACTGCGCTGAAGGACATTGTCTTGCCTAATAAGTAAAGGCAAACGGCCAAATACACACCTGCCCACAGGTAAGGAATTTAATTATTCCCAGGACTGCAGATATCATGAATTTAACATGCAAACCTACAGCCCTGACTCTGCACACTTGCGTGGCAGTGTTCTCTAGGAGATTTCCATTCCACTCCACCTCTCCGCTGTCATTTCACAAAACATATGAGGAAATGACAATGTGCTCAGGGAAGTCAGAAGCTGATGGTTTAAGAAAATAAACTGCACCGTGGCCTCTTCTTGGAAAACTTCTAATTTTCTTTGAGCAATTTCAACCGATGATCCTGTTAATATTGCATCTTTAGTTTCTCTTGGAAAAATTTTGCCTGAAATAGGTGTACTCCAATGTTTTGAGAAGTTTTAATGTATCAGAAAAGGCATTTGGTTATAATAATCAATGTTACTTCAGTTTTGATTTAAAGGACCTTACCAAAAATTTATTAATTATGTACCATGCACAACACCTCTACCTCCACCAATCAATGGAGAACTTTGTATTGATGGCTCTCAGATCTCTATCTGCATCACAGATCACTCTCTCCTGAGACATGTATGAACCAGCAGGTGACACAGCACAGTGATTAAGTGAAAAATGTCTGGAGCCAGACTGCTTAGGGTTGAATTCCAGCCCCTCTATTTACTATGTGACTTTGGATAAATTATTTAATCTCTGCCTCTGGTTCTCCATCTATAAAATGGAAATAATACTATATCTCATTAATTCTATTTTTTTTTTTTTGGTAGAGACAGTCTCACTATGTTGCCCAGGCTAGTCTTGAACTCTTGATCTCAAATAATCCTCTTGTCTTGGCCTCACAAAAGTGCTGGGATTATAGGAATGAGCCACCACACCTGGCCCTTATCTCATTAATTCTAACAATGACATTTTAACATCTTTGACATAGAGATGTATCTTACAATCGACAGCACCTTAGATTTTATAAAATAATTAGGACAGTCGTGAGGATTAAATCAGTTAAAAAATACAATTTACAACAATATCTGGTACATACTGAGCTTTCAGTAAGTGTGAGCTACTATTATTGCACTAATGAACATCTCCTTTTCAATGTTTAAGCTTCTTAAACTCATCTTTCCTTCAGATGTGCTTATTATTCCTATAAGCCCTATCTTCTTTCATGCTGGTCACACAAGTTGGAAACAAATCATCCCTGATTCTTTCTTCTCCTTAACCTCCATGTTCAATCACTTAATGAGCTCTCTTTAATTTTGCAGTCTAAATATCCCCCATCTTTCCTCTTCTGGCCACGCCCACTGCCACTCTGGCCATCATCTCCTTCCTGGAATATGGCAGCCTCTAGTCAAAACTCCACGTGGCCTATAGAGCCATCTTCCTGACAGGGGAATCAGATCCTAGCTCTTCCTGTCTCCCTGACCCCTCGAGGATGAAGTCCAACTCCTTGCTGTGGCACCAGTGCCCTGAGTCGTGAGGCTTTCAGACCATGGCTAGCCTCACCATCCACCATATTGAGGAAAAATATATTGAGAAAAAATTGAGAGAATAATATGAGAAAAAATCCAATTGAATCTTTCTCATTAGCTGCAATGATCAGTTCTTTTTCCCAAAATGTGCCTTCTTCTCATTTTCCTTTCATAGAAAGTGCCATCACTCTGGTAAACAATCCATCCTATCACGTCCTCAGGCCAGGGTACAGATGCTCTTTTCTCAAATATCGACCCCAACACGTTGTATGGGCACCTGATAAATAGATATTGTTCTTATTCCTATTGTAAGACAACATCCTTTAGTGTACTGCCTTGTGTTTACTGAAAAGTCGCCAAAGTATCAAAATGCTGTTAAGAATAAAAATTGCATATGTGGTAATGATAAAACAATGGGAAATGTGGACAAACACCAAACCTCAAGTGCATTCTCTGATTTAGACTGCTTCTTAAATGACTGCCACTTACCATGAAAGGCAATTGCATAAGCACTCTTACCGACTTCCAACACAATACCAACCCTTCCCCAACCCCATATATGCTCGTGAGTTAAATCCATGTTAATACAACAAGAAACAGTGTACCAGGAAATTTCATTGGTTAGTTACCCTTAGAGACTCTTTTATGATATGGAAGAAACACAAAGGGCAATGAATGTTTGACTTCTCCTTGCCCAGGCTTCACCATGATGCATTTCAGTTAAAAGGTTGGCCCAAGGGTGTGCCAACAACCAGCTGGACCAAAATTTCCTCATCAAAGGCTTGCTTAGCATTTATTGGTCAGAGGCCATTAGCAACATGAGAGAAAGTGCCAAGAGGTTCAAATTATTGACACTTTCCTTGCATAGGCCAGGAACCCACATTCAGTAGTAGAAAATCATGACAGGAAATCATACTCAGTTTTGAAAAATTAGCAGCTACATAACATACCCTGGTTGGTTTAGAGGCAAAAGACGAATTAACACATCTTGTAGACAGGGTCTTATCAGGCCTTCACTTTGTGTATCTACTATTTTGATGGAGCACAGGGCAATGACAGGGATAGAACTGGTTGCAAGCTAGTGTTTAGGAAAAGAAAGGTAGGTATTTCAATCCGTATAGTAATCATCTGAGGTGTAATAATATTCTGCTGTAGTTGCTTTTATGATTATTTTTCAAACTATGTATCTTATCTCTGGGTCCCACACCAGGGGGAATAATTAAACGAGAGCCTCTAGGTCCCTGCGTCAGAAGCAAAGCAATGTTGTAACCAATTCCCTGTGGCAATTCCAACACTAAGCATCCCTACCCCTTGGAGAGAACCCAAGACAGAAGCACCTCCTACTAAATTCCATTCTGTAGTAAATTGTACTGTATGTTATTGCACTTTAACTTATACTGATCACATTAGGGAAGCAAGATTTCATTTGTATCCAATGCAATTTTCATCAAGTTGGAGAAGAAAAAGGTTTTGCTTCTTACAATCTTTATGTTACTTGCTGGAGCACTACTAGGGCTCACCAATATTTCCTTTCTCCTCCTATTCCTGGACATAGAGAAGAATGACTCTTTACCACCTGGTGAAATTAAACATGGCCATGTGATTTGTTTTGGCCAATGAAGCATGAAGTGAAAGTGATGGGTATCATCTCTGAGCAGAAGCATCCAGAGTCAAGGCAAGATTTTCTGTGCTCACCTCCCTTGCACAGAGATCACAGACATAAATGCTGAGATGCAGGTGCCCCGAGACCAAAGGGCCTAGAAAGTTAAGCCAACACACAGCCAGTGACCTAAACCTAAAGTAGACTCGGTATCATAAAGAAATTTTGCGTCGTTACCACGGCATAACCTAACCTATGCAGCTAATACAGGAACACTGAACCTTGGGAAGTAGAATTTGCTTCTGTAGTCTCTATACTAGTCATCAATAAAATGCTAAATCTTTCAAGGTTATTTAACTCGTAGAGAGAAGCTTATATCCCATTTCATCTAATAAACAAACAGAACATAGCGTTTCCTTTAAAACTGGGTTACTAGAATATAGCAAAATCCCTTGCCGTAGCTCATCATTTTCACTCTAATTAATGTTCTATATGTTGTGACAAGAAAATTGAGCTGTTGCCTAGTGTGATTGCAATTATGAAACAAGCTTAAGGTTATAATTAATTTAAATCACAGTACTGACTCAACATTATCAGTTTGGCCTCTGAATCATAAAAACCAAAACTGTAAGCATTTTATAGAAAAATGCATTGGGCTAATTACTTAACAAATTATTTAATATCCATCATAGTGTTCCAAGAATATAGGAAATCTTTCTGATCTACAAATATGAAAAGTGGTTATCTTAATATTTTGTGTGCTTCCACATCTCTAAATAAAATTAAGTCATCTGAAAATTATTGATATCAATATTTAAATTTTAAGCCCCTGAGGAAATTTTTTTTCAGAAAATTCCTAATTTTTCTGAAAATCAGTAATAATGAGGTAATCCCCAATCTTCTGTGTAATCCAAAGGCTACATGGATAGGATTTTATGTGATTCATAAAAAAAGTTTTTTTTTTAATTTATTTTTTTTTTATTTTTTAAAGACAGAGTCTTGCTCTGTCACTCAGGCTGGAGTGCAGTGCTGCGATTATAGTTCACTGCAGCCTTGAACTCCTGGGCTCAAGGATTCTCTCACCTCAGCTTTCCAAGTGTTTGGGACTACAGGCATGCATCACCACACCTGGCCCCCAAAAGTATTTATTGAGCACTTTCTATGGTCCTCCACTGTGCGTGGCTCTGAAGATGGAATGATAAAAAAGAGAGAGATGCAGTCCCCGTCCTTCCCAAACTTACAATCTAGCAAATCCTATTTCAAAGCATATGCACTACTGTTATGTCTCTAAGTTCTGAGTTGTGAAAATAACATTACCAAGTCTTACAGTAATACAGTAGAACTTCATATCTGTAAAGCTCAATTATCTGAAATACATCAGAGAATCAGGAAGGTAGTAATAGGAATCTTTGAGAATTCAAACTTTTTACACACACACACACAGCTAAAAAGTACAGAGTATTTATTCTGTGCTATTCATTTGCTAAATGCTTTCTATCCAATATAGCATCATCACAAATTCCATGACAGAATATTAGTATTGTCCCCATTTTATAGACAAGGAATTGAAACTAAAGAAAGTAAAGAACTTGCCGAGGGTGTAACAGCTGATGGATCCAGGATTTGAATTCAGAGCTGTCTAACTCTAGAGCTCAATATCTTAACCACTACCCCACACAGGCTTCTACAAAGACTGTGAACTAAAACTCTTGGTTTCCACTTCCAGAAGAATCCCTGGAGCCTTGTTACAGTTATTAATATCATTGCTGTCTAACAAACCACTCTGGATTCTGTGGTTCAGGAATTTGGAAAGGGCACAGCAGGGACCATTTGTCTCTGTTCCAAGATGTCTGGGGCCTCAGCTGAAAAGACACAACAGTGGGGGAAGAGGGATTCAGGGGAGAGATTCAGGAGGTGAAGGCTGGAATCACCTGGAGGTGTCTTCCCTCATGTGCCTGGAGGTTGATGCTTTTCAGCTGGGCCCTCAGCTGAAGCCACCTCTATGTGGCCTCTCTATGTGGCCTGGGCTTCATCATAGCATGGAAGTCTCAGTAGAGTCAGATCTCTTACCCGGTGGCTCAGAACTCCAAAACAGAGTGATAAAAACCTGCCTTGCCTTTTAAGACCTAGAATTGGAATACACATAGTGTCACTTCTGCCATACTTGTCACAAACCTGCCCAGACATAAGTGGATAGGATGTAGACCCCCATCTCTCAATGGGGGTCAAGGTCACGGTCTAGAAGTCGATGTGATATGGAAGATTATCGGCAGCCATCTTTGGGAAGTGCCTTGTCGCGGGCCCTCACCTGAAATTGAATTGCTCCTCTGTCCTACCCAATCCACTTTGGGAATATTCAAACATATCCCAAGTAGAGAGACCAGAATAATAAGCATTCTGAAAACATCGACTAGCTTCAATAATGACCAACAATCTGTCAGTTTAAACAATAAATGTCAAGGATGGCTAATAGGGCAGGAACTAAAAATAGGAATGTCGGTTTTACCATAAGACAGAAATAGAAAAATTAGGGACAGCAGATAAGAAAAACTCAATAACTACAGCCTGCAGAATATTTAATTCAGAGCCTACTTCTCCACACAGTTCAATAACCCCACGGACATCCTCTATTCTGAAAAATCACAGAGTTTTCTAATAGTGACTCTACCTATCTAGAGGAGGTTAAATTCTATAATACTATCTAGTACAGCAGCAAAGCGTACGCTATATTTTATAAAGATTTGCATTTGAAAGAGGCACTTTAGGGGGTAGGCACAGTAATCTCACACGAAACAACTCATTTCTCAGTGCTCATTTCTGGATCATTGCTGCTCACATAGAACATACGCAGTCCTGGGATGCTTTTGTTCATGTGAGAGCAGAAGGAAACACATTACAGGTTACATTTCTAGAGCTAATGCCCAAATTCCACCCACAATTACCCAGCTGGCACACCCTGCGCATTCAAGCAGCTGTGTGCCAATGCATGCACACATTTGTAGACAAGCACCTGTTCTGGTTATTTCATTTTGATCCTTATCTCCTAAAACTTTTTTTTTTTAATTTCCTATGGCCTTGAGTTCCAAAACCAGCAAAAACTGAGGGAATATCTGGAGACAGTCCAAAGTCCATAGACCATTCATCATGAGGAAGACCAGTAGTTATCCCCGTTGGATTTTCCCCCAGCAAATTTGCTTGCCTTATAATAGTCTGTTTCGATACATATAAAATGTTAGTTTGCATTTCTTAAGCGCACAGTGCCTGACAGCTGAGAAGAACCAAATGCAAGTATAAAGTGTGAACAGATCACGTGGAGTATTGGCACTAGAGTTTATCAATAGAGGACAATATCCTATTGTGGGATCATTAATAGAAAAAAGGCATTTGACAGTATTTTTAAGTTCAGGGCAGATCTTTTCTAACTTCTGAACACTATCACAGTTATGAGGACTATCGAAGAAGAAGTCTCTTTTCCCAAGGCTCCTGTCCATTCACAACTTCAACTTCTAATTCTCACGGTGACTTCTAAAAAATGTTTCTCATTGAGCAATGGAAAATTTGAGTTATTTCGTAATGTCACCAGACAGTTCTTGAATAAGTTGTGGCATAGAATTCTTTAGACCAGGGATAATTGATGAGATGTGAAAACCAGGTAAATAAACAGAGAATCAAAGAGCACAGGGGAGATGTGTCAATACAAAAAAAAACACAACAGTAGTGATATTGGTCTCTTTGATTGTTTAGGACAAGTTCTGAGAACTTAAAAAATGTCTCCTTCTCACCCTACACCTCCATCCAAGTCTCTGAGCTTTGTTTGTCTTTGTTTATTGAATATTTCTAACATAAAAGCATAATTATATCTTGGGTTGCTAGTGCCTGCAGGCTGTGAGTGGCTGGAGGCTGTTGCATTGTTGCCAGCAAAAGGATCTGTTATAGTTAATTTAGACAACGAAGATAGAGGGCTACAGTCTTTGAGCACAAGGTCTAGAATGCTAGAAACCAGGCAGCCAGAAACAAAATCAGGTGTGGTAGAAAAGGTGCAAATAGGAAATTACCAAGAAAAAGGGAGGAAAACTGTCATTAAATCAGTTTGTAAGAAATAGTTCTAGTGTTTTCACCACTCAGCAAGCATATCACAAGACAAAAACCATATGGAAGCAAAACTTTAGAGTTTCTTTTAGCCATCAGACAATTATTACCAACAAAGGATTTCTATTTTGGCAGTGTTAGAAATCAGGACCCTAGCTTCTGTGTATTTTGTTGTTGTTAAATTCACAACTGTACTTTGGCTTTATGAACATGGTAAAACATAATGATTAAAACATAATGAGGCCGGGCATGGTGGCTCACACCTGTAATCCTAGCACTCTGGGAGGCCGAGGCGGGCAGATTGTTTGAGCTCAGGAGTTCGAGACCAGCCTGAGCAAGAGTGAGACCCTGTCTCTACTAAAAATTAGAAAGAAATTAATCGGCCAACTAAAAATATATAGAAAAAATTAGCCGAGCATGGTGGCACATGTCTGTAGTCCCAGCTACTTGGGAGGCTGAGGCAGAAGGATCGCTTGAGCCCAGGAGTTTGAGGTTGCTGTAAGCTAGGCTGACGCCACGGCACTCACTGTAGCCCGGGCAAAAAGAGTGAGACTCTGTCTCAAAAAAAAAAATAATAAAATAATAATGATTATGTTAAAACATAATGATTATATTTTCTGAAAAGAGAAAAATTTCAAGTATTATCACTAAAAGAATAGAAATAGAGTGTGAAAAACATGACAGATTGTAAGTTACCATCTTACTAGATGGTAGAAACAAGTCAAAATAGTGTGATTCCAAAATCACACTAAATATAAATAATCTGAACCATCCAACTGAAAGACAAAGATTGTCTGATTGTTTGCTTGTTTGTTTTAAAGATATATATTCTTCCCAAGAACACATCTATTAAAAAAACAACTTGGGACCATAAAATTTAATTATGACAAAACAGACTTTAAAGCAGAAAACATTATTTAAGACAAAGAAAGTCTCTACTACATAATAATTTTTAAAACATTAAATTTACCAGTATTGTATAATAATTCTGTATTTGCACATACCTAATACAACTTGAAAATTTATAAAGTATTTATAAACTGCAAAATTTGACATATGTATCTTCATACCACAGCTTTCAACATATCTGTCTTCTTTACTGACAAATTAAGCAGATAAAAACTTTAGAAGAAATAGATGTCAACAATAAAATCAATGAGCTTAAATTATGGATAGGTACAGAACCCTGAACCAAACTATTAAAGAATAAATATTTTTCTGAAATACACATAAGTTTACAAACATGGACCAAAAAATGATGTCCTAAAACCAGTTTCAATATATTTCAGAGAATCAGTACATCCAGGCAATGTTCTCAGATCACACTGTAAACAAGTTAGACATGAAACACAAAAATAAATAAGTTAAAAATCCATGCCACTGGAAATTCAGAAACAACGGAACTGTTGTTCAACTTCCAACTGTGAACAGCACTCCCAAATAACCATGAGATACAGAAGAAATCATATTGGAAATTTTAAAAATACTTAGAACTGAAGAATGAAAATATTTTTATCAAAGCAAAAACTCAAGGAGAAAATACATATCCTTAAAATATTTTCAATATATAGGATAAAAGGCAAAACAAAATGAACTTTAAGAAGTTTTATACCGACTTGATAGAGAGCTGTCAGCTTTCACACCCCAGACTTCTTCCCCCTGCCCCAGGCTTGCATCACCCAAAGAGACTCAGAAATAGCAACTGATGATGTATAGTTAGGTGGCACTGAAACACAGCCTGACCCCAAAGTCACACTCCACAGATTTCTTGGCTTGCACTTACTCTGGGAAAAAAGAGGGAAAGTGAGGAAGGATAGTTTTTAAAAACAATTTGAATAGATTAAGAACTGGAAAAAAGATTTTTCTTTGATCCTTAACTGAACTATCATCAATCTCTACCAGAGTCAACCACCCATAACCACCCCATTTATAATTATGGAGTCAGTAAGAAAATAACGAATTGTATGTCACATCAGCCATAACTAGACTCCTAATATTGCCTCTATTGCTTGGTCAATTTAAAGTCCAGATTTGCTAAGCAGAGAGACTTAAGAAAAATAACTTAAATTATCTCAGTTTCCCCATTTAATTTCCTCAAAAGTAAAATTACAACACATTTCTCAAATGTGTTTCTCAAATGTGGTGAGGACGAGATGATAAAAATAATATAGCACGGCACAGGGTCTGTGACTACTTCTGGTCGTTATTATTTCATGTTTAGTGTCTGCCTTAGAGAGGCACCTTGTAAAGGAAGTATCTAGAAAGCACTTGACATCAACCTGGATTAAAGCTTTCAGCGTATCAGAAGGGGACATAGAGGAAAACATTGATCAGCCTTAAATCACAGGGAAGAAATGAGAAACATCAAGGCAAACATCAACAGTGCCCAGGAGAATACTGTCCAGGATTTATCTTGTCTAATAGTAGCAGCTACATAACTCTGTCTTGGACTGGATGACTCAGGCTAACAAACCACAGGCCTCCCTATCTGGGTGGTATTTCTGGTAGACAATCAAAAGGCTCCACCCTCCCCTCAACGTTTGCCACAACGTGGGAAAGTCTAACAATAACAATCAGGCCTTTCTGTTGAGGCACCGTGTCCAAGAAGACCCTACTGAAATGCAAATGCTATTTGGGAAATATGTTAGAGTTAAATGGTTTCGTTGCTATTAATCTGAAAGAACAGGAAATACCACAACTGAGTTTTAAGGTGAGAAATGGGGAGGGATATCATATAGTATAGGTGTTTGGGCTTTGGACATGGAGTTTGAAATTCTACTTCTCATTCTAGTTGTGTGACCTTGGGCAGATTGCCTATGCATTTTGAGGCTGTTCCTTTATGTACAAATTAGGGCTAAAAAAGCTCTACCTCTCAACTGGGCACAATCGCATGCACCTGTAGTCCCAACTACTCGGGAAGCTGAGGCGGGTCACTTGAGCCCAGCAGTTTGAGGCTAGCCTGGACAACATACCAAGACCCCATCTCTTAATAAAAAAAGATTTATCTCTCAAGGTGAAGTGAGGTTTAATGAGTAATTGCAGTGTGGGATACACTAAGCATTCAGTGAATGGTAGTAATTATTAATGAAACGAAAAAGAATAAATCTGGAGCCTGGGCTGGCTGAGGAAGACAGGTCTTAATGAAGAGTGATGCAGGAGAGAAGGCATCCACCAAAAACATCATAAGGACTCGGCTAGTGAGAAGTAGTTGAGAAAGTAGGGAATACCAAGAAAAGAGTGGGACACAGAGGACATATTTTTCCCCCTTTCCAGTGGAGTCTCAGACCAGGAGGGAGAGAATGTTCTCTATTCAGAGTGAAGGCAGTTCAGGCCCAGGAAGACCTACCCATGTGGGGTTGCTGGTTAAAGCCCTGGTCAATGAGCCCAGGCCTGCCTTAAGTCTTGACTGCCAGTGAAAAGCAAATTGCTTCCTATTACATACCTCCTCTTTCCCAGGCAAGCCCTACCTATCGAACACTGTACATAAATTCCAGATGAAAGCAGGGCATCTGTTTCCCAGTAATGTAACTTTCCCAAACACTGAACACACAGATTTATAGTAATGTTGGGCAGCCATGCAAAAGGTTGCATTATGTTCAGTAGTATTGCTTCTAATTTCAGGAGGATTTTGGTTGAGGACCTTTGAAGTGGGAGCTTGAATCATACATCTGTAAATTCCTCATTTTCCACAGTTATTAAAACACCCGCCAGTGCCAGGGTATCCCATTGTTCATTCACTCTGTTGGCACGCCAGCATGGGGGTGGATGCCAACCACACAACAGCCACAGAGACACAGACAAATAGTAGGTGAGGTGGGCAGGCGTCGTAAAGACGAGAGACTGCATGCCAAAGGGACACATGCTTGCTACCAGCCATACCGTCACTGCTTAGAAGTTTTTTAACCCCTTGTATGTGTTGAAAATCCTTCAGAACTACATGAGAAAACGTGGAAGTGAGCCAAGTTCATCAAGGGATGGCTTTTTGGATCCAGTAAGGTTTCAATTTTAAATAATAACAAAAGCACTCATGCATCCTAAGATCAGCAAACATTTTCTTGTTGTTCCTCATCCACTACCTTTGGCCTGGCCACACTCCATGGGGTCAGGGCGAGACTTCCCAGTAGGGTCTCCTAAGGTCATAGTAGGAAGGCATTTTATGGTTTGAGGGAGCAAGTCGGCCACGGAAATATGAGTTAGAACCAGAACAATATGTTTGCTTTAATTAGTTCTTTTCTTTGGAGTATAAAGCACCATATATAAAATACTTTGTTCCTACATACCCCAGATTGTCACTACTAATTATCATTATAATGCTTTAATAGTAATTTTCCCACCCAGAGAGTTCAAAACTCTTCACCTACATTTTCTCCTTTTTCTTCAAAATATCCTTATGAAATAGCTGGAAGAAAGCTATTATTATCTCATTCTAACATACAAATAAACTGAGGCAAAACCCTAGATATTTATAGAGGGCGTGGCTAGAAACTGATAAAACTAATTTTCAGTTGTAACTCGTGGAATCAGTTTCATTATTCCCAAACCTGCTAACTCACCCATAACCATCTGCCTTCAGTAATGTAACCAAGACTAACTGCCCTGGCCTGAACTGCAGGGGTGACTGCCTGGAGGCAGCATTCATTCTGGGAAGGGGCAGCAGGCATGTTATCTGTCACCAAAATGTAACTATTAACAGGCAGATGGAGAAGTCTTTTAAAAACCCAATCAAAACACGCCTGAATTGTCTAACACAGGGTTATCCAACACCAGCACTACTAACATTTGTGTAATTCGCACTACTAACATTTTGTGTAACTCTTGGTGTGGGAATCGTTCAGTGTATTTTAGGATGTTTAGCAGAATCCTTGGCTTCTACCCACTAGATAGATACCAGTAGCACTCTTTCTAGTTGAGACAACAAAAATGTCTCCAGACATTGCCAAATGTTCCCTAGGGAGGCAGGAGGAGGTGGGCAAAACCATCCCCTGTTGAGAACCACTGGCCTAATCAATCACAAACAAGTAACAGTTGAACACCACTCTCAGTCTGGCACTGAAACTGCCAGATGCCAGAAGCTAATAAATAACATGGATCTTGCCTTCATGAGACTGGAGGCGTCAGCGGAGTTACGTTCACAGAAAATACTTGGGGGTTGGGAATGAAGAGTCAAAATAGGCAAAGGAATTTCTGAGATGGGAAAATCACAATGGATCAGAGCAGACTTCATGGAGGAGACAAGCTTTGAATCAGACCTTGAAAAACATGTAGATCTTGAAAACATTAAAAGACGAAAGAATATCCAAAGGGAAAACATTGTGACCCTTTTTATACATTTTGGTTTGTCTATAAACTTTAAAAAGTACTGAACACGGTAATCAGCCTGTGGGTTTCTAAATGCAGTATTCAGAAGGACTGTCTCCTCCCTGATTCTAGATATTATATTTCTAGTAATGGAACCTAGGTTTTCATTGCATTTTTCAGGGAGTCTGGGAGGGGGGGTGTTAGTATTTTATAGTTGACTTCCATTAAATATATTGCTGACAAATTCCCTAAATCTTTTTTTCACATTTGCTTTTGCTATGCTTTGTTACCCTCCTGCTCCTCTTTTTCAGCTGGATTGTTTGCATGCAAACACAGTTCTTACATTAGTCTCCATTAAATAACTTTTTTTTAAATAACTTTTTATTAAATTCAATACGTTGCTCCAGGTGCTTAAAATCTTATTGAATATTGATTTTGCCGTCTACTGTACTCACTATTACTTCTAATTTCATTTCATCAGCTAATTTGAAAACCTGTCCTCTAGATCCGCTAAACAGCACAACTAATAAACAGGACTGAGATCTGACCAGTTATTTGCACTCCCCTTCTGTTGACATTGATCCATCCCAAGGAGACCCCTCCCCAGTACCTGCCAATTAGGCAATCTCTTCTTCTTGGGCTCTTCTTGGCATTCAGATCTTCATTCATAATGTTTTCCCTTCAGAGAAGTTGCTCTAACATAAACCAGATGACCACTGAACAAGAAATTTAATATCTCTATAAGCCAGGCCTGGTGACATACGCCTGCAGTCTCAACTATTTGGAAGGCTGAGGCAAGATGATTGCTTGAGCCCAGGACTTCAAGACCAGCCTGGACAACATATCGAGATGCTGCCTCTAAAAAACAAAAAAAAAACCTACAACCCTCTAATTTATCTTTCTATAATTAAAGGTAAGAACAAAGAGCTTTTATGAGACAATGTATGGCAATAGCCCGGCATCTTGAAGGTACCTCAATAAACAGCAGCCATTACTTTTCATTTGTTTTCTATCATTTACCCTCTACCCCTATATCAGAGAGCTGAAGGTTGACCAACTGATGCATGAAGTTTCCAATAATTCTTGACTATTATTAGAAGGAGACTCAGGACCTACAATACATGGTTATGGGGATTACAAATCTAGAACCCCAATTTCTTAGTTACAGAGGTTGGGGAAGAAGTGAAATGGCATTTACTGCTTTCATGATATTGAAACCACACAGTATAACAATTTCTTGCATTTTCCACCTTACTTTTTGGATGAAAGGCTTTTGTAACCACTCGTTTTCATAGCCAATCCATGTGAGCCAAGCTGACCTCAAACTAGAGATTAGAGCAGTTGAAAACGCAGCACCCCCCTGCACCCCTCCCTCTATGTTACATGGGTAAACATGAAGCTCTCACTTCTGCTGACTTGCGGGGGTGTGGGCACTGCAGGCCCACGCCAGGAGAATGCAGGGCACTTCCCACAGTCCTCATTCTGTGTGGCTCCACAGCAGGTGTCAGCTATATTCACATCGTAGCGAATGTCTGGAATCTTTCCTCGTATCAGGATCTGATGTGGGTTTAATCACGAAAGATTAAAATACTGCTCAGAATCTCAGAATAACCATGGCAAGAAAAAACATGGCAATTTGTCTTTGGTGTATGGTCTATAAGAAATTACTATGCTAATTAACTGCAAAATTCTTCCTTTGGTGGAAAGATTGCCAGATTGTCATCTGAAACTGGCAGAAGATGCCAGGCTTTCTTCTTGACATGCGTGGGAGCAGCCTTCTATCTCTTCGCTTGAAATTGGAAAGGGCCAACATCCCAACCTGGCTTGCCAGCAGTCTCCTTAATGTGTCGTTTATTCTAGTCCAGGGCCAGGACCAGGGGGTGGCAAGTGAGGTGCCCGGAGTACAGATCTGTGGAGGTGTTCATTCCATACGTGCAAGACCCTGAGACCGAGTGTCTCAGGCACCTCATTCACCTCACCCTAGACCCAAACCCTATCTTGTCAAATGGATACACTCCTTGCATTTTTTCAAATCTCTGCCTTCATTTGTGCTGAGTCTTCAACTTGAATGCCCTACTCCTCTCCTACTTATTCTTTGCAACTGAATTCAAATGCTATCTTCTTTTGAGAGTCCTCCATGGTCACTGCAGCTGGACACTACCTCTCCCTCCACTAAACTCCCACTGAAATCTATTATATCTGCAGCTTCCCTAAGGCACGTAAAAATCTTTACCTTGTTTTCTAACTATTTATACATTTTCCTGTGACAGACTGTTAGTTTCCTACTCCAATATCCACTTTCCCCTTTGCTTTATTAACAGGACCTTGATAAATAGCTGGATATAGCCACTCTGCTAAAAGACTCTATTGTGAGCCCCTCTTGAAGCTAGATGTGGCCATTTGATTGACTAAATCTTGGCCATCCAGAAATAATGTAGTATAGATTCTCCAGAAAATCTCAACAAAAGGGAACAAGTATACCCTTCTCTCCCCCACTCAACTTCCCACCTATATCTTTGTGCATGGAAAGTAGATGTGATAGCTGGAATTCCAACAGCTATCTTAAATCACAAGGTCAATGTCCTCACTCTAGGTGGGTGGAGAGGAAACCTGGAAGACCCTGAAACACCAATTACACCATGGAGGCTTTACATCAGCTCTAGGCTGCCTCCCTCCAAACTTCCTTTACAAGGGAGAGAAATAAACTTAAGTATCATTTAAGCCACTGTTACTTTTTGCTTTCTGACACATGCACCCAAACTTAATTTTAACATAAAATTTGATATCAAAAAAGGCTGCACATTAGCTAAGATTCACATAAAGGAGGTGGTTGAATGGCATAAGAAAAGATAAAATTATAATCATGCCTATGAATTATCACTGCACTTCAGCCTGGGCAACATAGTGAGACACCATCTCTTAAAAATATACATATATATATATAAAATTATTGTAGACTGGGGACTTGATGATCCACGTTAAAAAAAAAAAATAGCAGCTAGTAGAACCTTGGAAGGTGCCAACCAAGGCTGTAGCATCAGTGAAAATGGTACGAAATGTTTAGAGTGTTGGTGTGTTTTGGCTGATTCTTGACACTTTCGGCAAAATCCTACACAAAAGAGATGAACTTAGCATAGAGCTAGCCAGTCTTCCAGCAGGATGGAAGGAAATACAACTTTGCCTACAGCCAGCAGACTAGGTGAAAAGACAGTCTAATTTGGTATCTCTTGAGGCTGAAAAATCTCACTACTTCCTCAAAAGTGAAACTATTGTGAGACATGGCCAGAGGCAGGAGAACAAGCAGCCTTCAAAGGAGGTAAGAGCATGGCCCCATGCCTTTGACAAGTACTCCCTTTAGGCATTTTATGTGAAACATGGAAGCACTTAATAAGCAAAAATCATGCCTATTTTTCAAATTGTCTCAAGTTAATTTGAGGGAAGAAGAGTTGTCAAAGCACTGGGGCCTGTATATAATAAACTAGAGATGCTAGACTCAAAAACTATATGAAGACAAGACATCTGCTTCTGGTTACTCATATGTAAATGGAATTGCAGCAAGTAGACAGGAAGCCTCCTCAAGTTTTTAGGGAATTGTATAACCAATGAAACCCCAAGCTTAACATCATGATGGTCCAATCCCTAAAACAATCCAAGTTTCCAAAGTTACCCCAAAAAGAGGTAGGTGTGAATGCAGCCCCCATAAAAGGTGTACTTTGTAATGCTCACCTTGAAAAGACCATAGAGGAAAAGGAACCAGGAGGAGCATCCAAGAGCCACCAAAACAACAACTGTGGAAATCACTCCACTGCTTGGGTGGAGTCTCCACTATTATGGCCCAGCATGATTTAATAGTTGTTATGGCCCTCATATCTTCCATTTTCTCCTTTCCTGCATGGATGCTATATGGCAGTCCTTATGTTCCTACTCCATCATTGAATATTGGGTGTGATGGTCAGATAATTGTTGGCCAGACCATGACAATCCACACCGGGATCTGAGGGAGCCAAGTGCACAAGACACAGAAATCCTTACCCTTGAGCTGGAGGCTCTAACTGTGTCACATTTTGGGGTGTCTCCAATGGGGAAAGGTGTATGAGGGGTGCTATGTATGAGAGGAAAGATGTGCCTATTTGGAGAGTCAGTGGAGCAAACTGGCAAGACCAATAGGTCTTTATTCACCCCTTCTTTTTGTAACAGAATCCTGAATTTTTTTTAGCTGGCATGTTGCCTACTGAAGGAGCAGTGGGAAAATGCTTGATGTTTTTTATTAGAATAATGCTTTAGGAAGATTACTGTAGCAACCGTAATAGTTTTCATTAAAGAAGGGAGAGATTCTTGCTAGAAGGCTATTGAAATATTCAAGGAAGAATTAATGAAACCTAAACAAAAATGGACAAAAGGAGACGGAGGCAGAGACATGTTAAGGTAGATGCTGCTCAATTTGGTGGTGAGACACTGAGAGGAGAGGAATGAAAAATGGAAAATATGACTCAATGGTCCCATTTAAATCTCTAGTGAGTGGTCAAGTCAGGAACAGAAATGGAAACAGAAGGGAAAGTGAGACTGTAATGAACAAAATAAGCTCTGGTCTGAATACACTAAGTGTGAATGGCATGCAAGATACCAGGTTGGTATCTGGCACATACTCAGAGTCACTGAGGACAGAGAGAAGTAGATTACACATGGGAAAGTTATCTGCCAAGAATAATTATCATAATATGGCAATAGAAAGAATCATCATGAGAAATTTGGTGGAAAAAGCAGAAAGCCAAGAACTGTCTAACAAGATTGAGAAATGTATTCTCAGAAGACATTCCCTGTCTGGCCAGTTCAGTCTAGAAGAGTGGTTCTCAGACTGTGGTCCCTAGATCTACAGCCTCAGCACTGTAAGATATTATGGGCTGAATTGTGCTCCACCTCCAAAATTCATATGTTGAAACCCCAACCCCCAATACCTCAGAATATGGCTGTAAATTTTGTTTAAGCGACCCAGTCTGCAGGATTTTGTTATGGCAGCCCTAGCAGATTAGAACACATGGGAACTTGTAAGAAATGAAAACTCTCAGGGCTCATCCCAGAACTACTGAATCAGAAACTCTAGGGATGAGGCCCAGCAATCTGTATTTTAACATATCTCCTGCATCAGTCTAATGTACTGCTAAGTTTGAGAACTACTGGTCTAAAATATTCTGGCTCAAGAACAGAGGATGCTAAAATAAATGGTATTTTTTCTTTTACCTGGAGTTGTCATATTCTTTTAAAGAATTCTCTAAATAAGCAGAAACAGGCAATAAGGGTGTCTTAAATAATCAGTTTCAGTTTTCATTAAAACTAATTCAGGTAATAATATCAGAATCAACAAAATCATTCATTATGTATGTGGCTAGTGGCTCCTATACTAGAGAACAGTAGTTTCCAGATTTTGGGGTGCCAAAGAATCACTTAGGGAGCTTTCTAAAAATGCAGTTTTCAAAACTTAGATTCTACTTGTCAGTGTGACATCCAGGACTTAAACATTTTTAGCAAATATCAGATAATCCTGATGCAGATGTCAGTAAACCACAAATTGCTTTTCTCTTATTCATTCAGGGAGTAGAAAGAATAGAACTGTTATCTAGATGAGTTGAGGAGGCTACAGACATCAAGCAAAGAAATTCAAATAGCTCAGAAAGAATCCTCAAAAATGCTATTTCAATGAAGTCCTGGTCTTCTCAGACAACCTTTTTCTCCATCTACTCCAGGTGATGATAATTGCAGAGACTCTGTAAAGCCAGTCATTCACCCTGGGAATAATGACTTCAGAGGCTGAAATTTCAGGTAACAGGTTCTGACTAATGTTCTTCAAACTCTGCCACCACCTTCGGATGTCACAATTTTTAGTATTAGTTGCATCTAAAGAAGCCACATCAAGGTAGGTCACTACTAGTAACATCAAACAAATATGATTTTTTTGGATCTCAATCCTAGACGATTTCCTGTTCTCCAAATAAGGAGAATTAGTCATCTTCCTTAGTACTCTACTATCATAAAATATAAAATTTCACTTTTTTGTCCACTGCCACCATATCACATAACACTAGAGAAAAAGGCCTCGGTTTACCACAAACCAAATTTTAAATACGTGCTCAAATATTAGAAGTAAGCCATGCAAAACTTTGGGTTAGGTAAATACCACTTATATTAAAGATATTTTGAAACATCATCTACTCTGCACATGGCTATAAGTAAGCAAATCAATAACAAATAAATTAATTAATAACAAATAAATAATTAATTAATAACCAATAACAAATACTGGCAATGGTTTGATTTTGGTTTTTTTCTCCTAAGCAGTGAATTCCAGTTAATTGTCCTTTCTTCAGTTTTTCAAATCCTACAGCTATAGTTGAAACATTTAATCATTTTAAGACTTCCTTTCTATAACCACCTTCCCATAGACAAAGTTTCTATTCGAAACTTCAGATGTTACAATGGAAAAGCCACCATGGCAGAAAAGTCACCCACTGATCTCCAGGGAACCCGAGTCACAGGCCTTCCTTCCTGGGAAAAAGAGGCTTCCCTGTGGCTCAAATAGTCAGCCATGCTGTTGTTGTTTGCAACCTATGTGAATCCAATGTAGGCACCTGAAATAAAATATTAAATATTAGCAAAAACTAACTTGAGATTTTTAAGGAGTTTGGGTTAATTTAGACAAATAGATAAAAATGATGAAATCAGCTCAGAAACAAATAAGAGGATTAAAATTACACAGAAGAAAAGAGAAGCTGAAGAGGACTATGATTCACTCCGTTTATGGCTTTATTAAAAAGCTCTTTGTTAAAATCCAGGGCTGGCCCTTTTTGAAAGCCACACTGGTTTCATCTTCAACCACGCTCTGTGGTTAAGGAAGAATCACGTGAAGCTGCCTTGTGGGCTCCCATGCTGGGTGGAGTAGTTGTGAAGGCAAGTCTCGCAGCGGTAGCTGAGCCTGGTATAATGAACTTGATCCCTAAGCCACACGAGGCTAATTTCTTATTTCTCAACCTCTCTGTGACCCTCTACGAGTCTCTCTGTTAGCCATGGTAACCCCTGCCAAAGGACATGCTACCTCTCTCCACAGGCCTGGTCCCGTTTGGGGGAGCCAACTCTCACATGACCCGGGTGCCACTGGGCTTCCTAATGACTGGTTACAGGGGAGCTCGCAGGTCCAGGTCTCGCAAAAGGAGAAGAAGGTGCTGCTAAAGCTAAAGCCCCTTCCAATCTAGTTTCCTTGAGAATACTCATTCTTCCTATTAAAATGACTTTGACTTTTCTACTTAAGAAATAATAACTCTAGCCTTTTCATGCTGTGGGGCACACACCGTTTTCCTGGCCTGGCTTCTTCATTACAGAGGGTCTCACACTAACAGGCACTGCCTCTGCCTGAGCCATCCCAATGAGAGGCACTGTGGTCACAGAGTGTCTTCCTACTGTCAAGTTTCTCTCTTGATTTGGGTGGATTGGGGAATACTTATTAAACACCTAGAATTGCAGAAGGAGTCACCTCCCTTACCATTGTAAAGCCATCCAGCTATTGTAGAACAGGAGTCATGCTGTTGTCAGACACAGTCCATCACAGTGTTGGGAAAAAGAAATATTAAAAAATAATTATCTAAATACCTACATAATGTTATCAAAGAAAAATACAAGATGCTCCGAGCACAAGTAATCGGACCCATGGTTTGCGGAGTTCGGGAAAGTCTCCCTAAGTGAGCAAAGTTCCGGAAGTGACGTTTCAACAAACCAGAAGCAGCTATGGAGGGAGAACAGGAGTCGTCTGTGGGAGACTCTAAGAAAGAAGCAGTGTGCTGTGTTCTAGCAGTTGCGCCAAGGCCGGTGTGCTGTGGAGGAGTGTGAGAGAGAGGGCGCTCCAGGCAAGAAGAGCAAGAGCGGCAGATAACCCGGGCCTCCGCTGTAGGGCTCATGAAGACTTGGTTCTTGGCCGGGCGCGGTGGCTCACACCTGTAATCCCAGCACTCTGGGAGGCCGAGGCGGGTGGATCGTTTGAGCTCAGGAGTTGGATACCAGCCTAAGCAAGAGAGGGAGACCCCCGTCTCTACTAAATAGAAAGAAATTAGTTGAACAACTAAAAATATATAGAAAAAATTAGCTGGACGTGGTGGTGCATGCCTGTAGTCTCAACTACTGGGGAGGCTGAGGCAGGAGGATCGCTTGAGCCCAGGAGTTGGAGGTTGCTGTGAGCTAGGCTGACGCCACGGCACTTAGCCCGGGCAACACAGTGAGACTCTGTCTCAAAAAAAAACAAAAAAAAAAAGACTTGGTTCTTTGTCCTAAGGATGATGGGAACCATTCCAGGTCGCAGGAGAAGAATGACTTCTGCGCTGCTGTGTGGGGGAAGGACTGGAGAGGGACACAGATGGTTGAGGGGGAACCCATTAAGTGTAGTTCAGGTGAGAGGTGAAGGTGGCTTGGACAAGGGAAATAACTCTGGACTGATTCAAGAAACAGTAGATTAAAACAGAACTTAGATCGTGAGTATCCTCGCTTTCAGAACCATTCAATAACTTTCCATCACACTAGAGGAAATATCCAAACTCCTTACCATAAGCCACATGCCCTCCCATGACCTGGCCCCTGCATATCTCTCCAATTTTATTGATGCCATACACCCCTCGTCTCACTACACCATAGCCCACCAGCCTTTGTTCCATTTCTTGAATTCTCCAAGTTCTTTCCTTTTTATCTGGTGCTTTCTTTGACTGAGGCGTTTGTCTCCTGTATTGTCTCAAGGCTTGCTCCTCACTATTCATGTCTCGCAATCTCATTTCCTCAAGGAAGCCATCACTGTCCTCTATAAGTACATCCTTATCCTCTCCACTGTTGTCTGTCTTATTCATCCATTCATTCAAAAACTATTTATCAAGCATCTGCTATGTAAGCAGCACTGGAGAATCTATCGGTGAACAAAAGTCTCTGCCCTTATGGGGTTTATATTCTAGTGGAAGGTGGAGGGGGTTAGCAGAGATAAAATATGCAAACTTAATGTGTAAATTATAAACAAATTATGGGATATTTTAGGACATTAAAGGAGCTATGAATGCAAGGCAGGGGAAGAGGAAATGAGAGGGGCAAGATGGAGTGGGCTATAATTTGAAATAGGAGGAATAGGGAGCTCCAGCTACACAATTGGTTAGCACACAGTACTTACATGAAATAGGAGGAATAGGGTAGACATCATTAAAAACAGGACACTGAGCAATAACTTGATAATAGTTACCCCATGGATAATTACACTGGAGTTTGTTTCCCTCATAGTAGTTAGTACAATTTCTAATTATCATATTTGCTTCTTTGCTTGGTTTTTGTCTACCTTCCCCACCCTACCTCGCACACAATGAAATGTAAGTTTCATCAGGGCAGGGACTGTTTTGTGTCCAGTTCGTTGTTGTATCCCTAGACCTTGGTACAAATATTTTGTAGAATGAGTCAATACATGAAAGAAACAAATGTTTAAAGTTCTCTCCTGCCAGCTTCCATATGTTACTATTATAAAAATACTGATAAAGTAAAATCGAGGTGCCTGATCCAAACCAATGGTGATGATTTTCCAGGATATCTAGTATTTATTTGGCACAGAACTACAGTAGCAAAGGTTTTTGTCTGCCTGCACATAGGCTCCTTCCCCATTTTTCTGGTAACAAACGCTTCTTTATTGTGAGAATCCTTCCTTACTTGCACTGGGTGAACACACACCTCAGGCCAGCCAAAGTTTTATGCCACTTTAGCTACAAAATGGACCCGGCATGGGTATGTGACCCCAACAGGGCCAATCAGAACCTCTAAAAGCTGCTGATGGGATTTGTAGGTGAAAGGCTCTCTCTTTTCACTAAACAAACCGTACATGTTTCTCTGTACAAACCATGTAAGCCGCCTGTGGCTAACTTTGCTCCTGTGTGTGGAGATTCTACTCAAGAACAGAGTCAATGCAGAAGAAAACAGCGATACAAGAGGAGAATGAGAAATGGATTTATAATTGCATATCAATTCGTGGACCCGTTCATTGCCAAAGTCAAGTTCACTCTTTGAACTTCTCAGTTAAGCGGAAACTTATAGTCTTTATTCAATAAATAAAATTGTTCCTTACAACTACAGGTCCTTATTAAATGTATTGCCCAACCAGAAGTTTAAGGGAATATAATCAGGAAACTGAGAGTGGGGTTTTCATCCTTCTAATTAAATAAGTAAGCGCTGAGTTAATATCTAATGGCCATGGGACCATGATCATCTATACAAAATAAAGATCTGTTCATTCAGTTGTCTGCTATTCCACAGGTTCTACGCAAGGAGTTGAATATAGAATGATGGCATGACAGCCAAATCTTCATCCTTCTTTGGAGAATATCAACACTAATAAATTTTATGTGAGGTAATACAAATGAAGAAATGCAGAGTGTAATGGAAGCTCAAAGTAGGGAGCCCAACCTAGTCAGCATGGGTTGGAAGAATGGGGTGCTCAGGGCAATCCTCAGAGGAAGGGAAGTCTAAGGCAAGATCTGAACTTTCCTAGGATTTTGTCAGAGGAGAGGAAAGAGGAGGAAAAGGAGGAAAAAGGGTTTTAGTCAGAGAGAAGGTCATCTCAAAGACCCAGAGGCAGGAGGATCTTAGGTCAGTAGTGTTTATGTGTGATGCTATCTGCAAAGTCTTGGGGAATGTCATGTAATCACCTGCAAAGTGATCTTGTAAAGGTCACACATTCAAACTTCAGTATCTGCACCTTGGCAATACTTTACCTTTTCCAAGCCCACACCCACATCCTATCTTTTCCCATTTTTTATTAAATATATGCAATTAGGATAGATCACTTATTACTAATATTAATATTATTTAGTAGTCACATTACAGAATAATACAAATGAATACATTTCTGTCAAAAGCTGTAAATTTCTTAACATACAAACTGTTCTATAACTTTATTGAAGTAATTTTTATACACTCTGAAGATAAGGTTTCAGATCCATGGCATGTACTCTAAACTAGACAAAGGTTATACCATACACTCCCTGTAGAAACTTACAATCATATATTCTAATGAAAAGGTTCTGTACAGATGAAGTGGTTGTTTTATATAACAAGATCATATATCTTCCAGCTGGAATAAAATGAGATTTTGAAAACAAAGTTATTATATTGTTAAATGGAACATAGAAAAGACACTTCTCCTCCTAAGAATGTTTGTTATGAATTTAAATATAAAATATTTTTATGGGAACAGCAATAATAACTTATGAACAATTCTATTTCGATAAGTTTTTTTTAATAAATCAATATTTTTGCTTGTGAAGAACATTCTTCCAACTTGATATGTTAATGTTCTATAAAATATCTTTCAGTTGAAATATTTCATACTCACCACTTCCATTTTGCCTAGCAAATAACAAATCATGTTAATTTTGTGCAAACCACACATCTGTTTCATATGAAAGATCACTATTTCTCACTTGCTAAAAATATATACAAGAGCAAAAAAGCCTCCCCAAAACTACCCAGGTACACATTGAGTCCTATTACAAACATTCTGTGGTCCTTGAATTGAGCAAATCATCAACCAAATTGGCAAATGTTAATATTAATGTCTGCTTTTCATAGAGAGAAATGTTCTGTTTCTGTTGGACACATTTTCAGGAAGTGAGGTAATGCTCAATTTTCCCCTAAGAAAGTAAGCCTGGGGCATCATCCAAAGTGGCTTGGTGGGGCCATTGTTTGAAGGTGAAAGGAGGTGGTTAGTGGTAATGATGAAACCAAGATAAGACTGAACTCAAAGACGATCGGTATGAATGTTCAAAGTCATTGACGTCAATTAGACTTTTACTGAAGAAATGACTATAGCATGTGGCCTCAGGATTAAGAAACCACTATTGATCATAGAGCTCTCCCTTCTCCTTCTCTCCATCTGGCCCTTCATATAAAAAGTGCCCTCCTCCTCTATATTCCACGTCCAAAAAAAAGTAGGGAGGGGCATGTTTTATTATAAAATATTTCAATTCCTTCCCTGTGCTGGTTGTAGACATGAACTGAATGTCTTTCAATGTCTACTGCTTGAAGGCAATCAAAAAATTTATTAAGTGAAGTGACAAGATATCTTTGCCAATGTCCACATTTCATACCATAAGTCTATGGTCACAACCATAATGCCTAAGACCATGGCTCTCATTCCTTCCCTGAAATTATGGTTCTTAAAGTGTGAAAGGAATGAATTACACTCCTTGCAGGTTCTAGCCATTTCCCATTTCTCGATTAACAAACTGAGAGTATCCTAAAAACCTGGGCTCCTGGAACTTCTGGATCTTTCCTCTAGTGCTTGACAGAGAAAGTAGCTCCCAAAGAGGCTAAGTGACAAGTAGTTTAGGCCCTGGGAGAATCTTGGCTTAATGAAATCACTCCAGTGTGCCAGAGATGCATTGCAAAATATTTTAGTCTTTTTATCACTTATTGGCAACTCATCTGCCAATAATTTTGTAATTACTAATTAGTTTGTCCTCCCCCAGCTCCACCTCACTGGTATGCCTTCTGACGTTGTAAGATGCATTTTTATCCACTTTACATTAGGGAAACTTCGAGCTAGAAGATTTTGCTGAAATAATCAATACTACTGTGACACTGAGGAAGGAGGTAGCCCTAATCCCCAACTGTGGTCATGCTTTCCATCTGGAATCTCTCCAAATTAATAATGGTAATACCTCATATTTACATAGCATTTTCACAGTTACTAAATGCTTTCACATGTTTTATCTTATTCGATCTTAATAATGGCCCCCTGAAAGAGATACAGCAGACATTATTCATTCCCACACTTGGAGGAGAAAAATGAGACTTCAGAGAGTGTCTTCAGATCTGGTTCCTGGTCAAGAGATTTGAAGCTCTAGGTTTAAACAGTGTCGTCCTCTGAAAGAAAATCCAAATGAATCCACTTTTTGCCATCTCTACGGTCCTCATTATAGCCCGAGTTGTCATCATCTTTCACTTAGGCTCTCACAATTCTGATACTCACTGCCTCCCTTCTTCCCTTAGAGCACACGCTGCCAGCCTGGTCTTTTTATATCATTTATCAGATCATGTTACTGCCCTGCTTGGAGCCCTCCAACGGTTTCCTTCTCATGACATGTAGAATTAACCTAAGCTCCTCACCGTGGCCTAAAAGGTCCTCCATGATCTACTCCTGAGTACCTCTCCACCTTCAGGTGGTGCCAGCCACATGGGCCCTCTCCGTTCTTGAGCTGGATAAACTCATTCCACCTGAGAGCAGTTGCATGCGCTCTCCTGTTTGCCCAGAATATTAGTCCCCACGTCCTTACAGTTCAAGCCCAGTTCCTATGTCACATCCTGGGCCTTCCTAGACTAAATCACTCTCCATTACCATATCATCTGGTTGTATTTCTTGATAGCATAACTATTTGTAATTATCTTGTTTATTTTCTCTTTTCCATCTCGACACACATGCCCTGCTCTCTGGTATCCTTTATCCCTAGCATCTTGCCTAGTATGTCATTGACACCCAATGCAATCTTTTGAGCAAATTAATGAATAATATATGGTGGCATTTTGATATCTATACTCTGAATCTACCTAACTATTAATTGTGTGGATACAAATCATGCATCTTATTAATTCCCTACTGATGGTTAATTGGGGTGCTTGGAATTTTTTCCTATTCTAAACCACATAGAAACAAACACCTTTGTTCTTCCATCCTTGCAAATAAATGTGTGAAAATCTTTCTGTAAGGTCAATAGGGATGCAGATTTTGAGTTTTGATGGCTCAAATCAAATAAATAATATAGTTATTCTTTTAATCTTCTTTTGGCATATAAGGGTCAAAAATGTGGTTTGTTTGCTGTTTTTTTCCAGATTTGGAGATTTTCCCCACTATCTTCCTCTTCTAATATCTCCTATTAATACATACAAACAAAGCTCTCTTTATCCACAAAAATGAAAGATGTATCAACTTTCCTTTGTATCATGTGACCAAAATTCCACAGTGACAATTGATAATTTGTCACATGATTCCATGTCATGCTCAGGAGTAATACAAACTTATTAAATACTGTGCAAAACTTACCTTTTATACCTTTTTTTAATGAGAAATGTGTAAGAAAACTTATGCATTTTCAATAGTCTACTGAGGCTGTACTTCTTGCTGGTTTCGTTATGCTGCCCGGTCATTGCTTCACGGTGTTTAAATCACTTGGAAAGACTCTAGTTTGTAAATCTGATTTTTATTGCTTTTATAATTACCCCCCAGACTGACGGAAAAAGAAAAGAAACTGTAATACTCGAAGAATTAACAAAATTGACTCCATTATCTTGCCCAATTAACTCCTCTTGTTTCTGCAGCTGAAGAGAACTCCTCGAGGGCTTTGTCAATCAGGTTTAAATCTCAGGTAAATCCAAATTCTCATTTAAAGTATTCAAAAGAAAATTAAGCATCAGTGTGGCCTCATGCTTGCCCTCCTGGGAGAGCTGGCACTCTCAGATTTCAATTTCTCAGTTTCTTTCATGAAACATGTTTTTAAATCTCAGGGTAATATAATCTTTTGTGATTAGACTGATCTCACTTTTGAAAAAAAGTTCTCTACAACTTTGCTGAGGTTGCCTGCTAGTGCCAAAACAACATGCGACACCTCAACTCTCTTTTCCCTTAATGCAGCTGCCTTTCGAACACGTGTTCATCACATAAATGGGTGAACAGCACAATATTGCATTGGTATTTGTGATATGAATATTATCGCTCACACTGAAAATTTGAAGTTAACCAAAGTTCCAGACAACTGTTAGTTGCTCCTCCATGAAAGCCGTAGGAAAAATAAAGACCAAGGTTTCAGTGCTGAGTATCTGGTTCCTATATGAGATACATTTTTTGTACTGAAATTTTTTTAAATTCCTCAAAAGACAGCTTCACTCACAAACATGATTTTTGAGTGTCTTAGTTATAAAATACATTTATATTACTAATAAGTAATTTGTTTATTCTTTTAAACTTCCTTTCGTATGTCAGGGCCAAAAATGTAGTTGATTGGCTTATTTATCTGTTGTTTTTTCTTGGTTTGTATACTCTATGCTAGAAGTAGCCACCATATTAAAATGGTTCTAAATTGTTTTGGCCTTTCCTAGTCATATGCCTTGAACCTTATTCTTTACTGTTGAGTGAAAACAAAAGTGCAAGTAAATCACTTCAGAACTACCCATAGCCAGGAGGGTTAACAGCTGGGCAATCTCAGTAGTCCAGGATCATCTGATGTTTAAAGACTCCCACATAGGATGTTGGGAATTTATCACAGCTGGGAAAGATGTGAGCTGAATTTCTCACTGTGGTCCAGAACTTACTGGTCATTCTAGAGTAATACAAAAATTCAAAGGAATAGATCTGTTGATACATAAAAATCCCATCCTCCATTTGTAAAGAAAACCCAGAAATTTACTTTTTCTCTGCCATTAAAGTTCTGACTGTGCTTAGAAAATTATTTTCATCCATGGTCTATAGCAGCCCTAGTTTATTTTGTAATAATATCTCTAAAACATGAAAATTTTTATCTTTCATTTTGAAACCTTCTAAAAAAATAATTTGCATTCACCCCAAAAGAGTTGGACCAGATGTCTCTAAAGTTCTTTCTTGCTCTAATCTTCTCTGATGTACATTTATGCTCATCCAATAAGCATTTGCTAAGCATGTATTGTGTACCAACAACATACAAGATGTCTGGAGATATTTAAAAGGAAAAGGCACCTAGAAGCTGACACTACCTGTTTTCTGGGAAATTTTAATTCATATACACACAGTATGAGTATATGCTTCTTAAACTTCCCCAGCCTTATCAACTATCAACCTTTCACCTAAAAGTTTTCAAACACAATTCCCTTTTTCTGTGCCCAAAAGCTCTGATACACCAGAGTTCCAAGTTCTTATTAACTGCCAGAATTATACCAGAGGATCTTGACTCCTTTCACTTTTCTTGCGAAACTTCAGGTTGATTTTTTAGGTAGGAAAATTACTGAGAACTTACCATTTGAGCCTCACAGCAGCACAGTGATCCTGGAGACACCAATCCAATGATTCAACACCATTGGGAGCTTTTTCCCGAATTTATAGTGCTCACAGAGACTATTGCCTAATGAGAGACACAGGCAGTTGTAATGAAGTGGGAACTATAGGAGCTTCAGGAGCCAGAGGAGGAAGCTCTGCTTCAGAGGGGATGCCATGACCAGGGGAGGTCCTGGCGGAGCTGGACTTGAGCCTCGGTTGGAACAGGAGTATGCCTTGATTGACCACATGGAGAAGGGTAAGCAGAAAGAATAAAAGCGCATTCCAAACAAAGAAGACAATAGTTATTCAACAAATATTTGTGTTAGACACTAGAGACACAGTGTTACCAATATAATACATCAATTATATTTATATTCAGGCTTACAGAGGCACAGAACAGATTAGAGCCTAGCGACTGCTGTTTCTGAACCCTACTCTGTTGCCAGGTGATGTACTAAGCACTTTACTTATAATTCCTTACAATTGATAAGGAAACAGGCACAACAAGTCCAAGTTGGTAGCCCACAGTCACACAGCTGCTAAAGAATAGAGCCAAATTCAAACCCAGACAGACTCTTAACCATGAAAAAATAGTAGCCTCTCCTCTCATACTCGGCAGAACCCGTAGCTGGAGGAGGGAGTTGAAGTATAGATAGATCAAGGAAAGTTTTTATAAAATGGTCATTGAATAATTAGTAGAATTTAACCAGGTAAGGAGATGGGGCAAGAATAGTGCCACGGAAAGTATAGCTTTCAAAAGGGGACTTCTTCTCTGACCACTGCACCCCACTACCAAGTCTATTATAGAAATGCTGCCCCTGAGCTCTCTTAGCAATGAGGTTACAGGCCTTTTTGGGTTTTATTCTAAGAACAAAGAGAACGGAGTGAAAAGTTTTAAGACCAACAAATTAAATCTGTACTGTTTTTTTTTTTCTTTTCCCAAGACAGGATCTTGTCCTGCCTCACCCTCCCAAGTAGCTGGGACTACATAGGCACACACCACAACGCCCAGCTAATTTTTCTATTTTTTTGTAGAGACGAGTCTCTCTCTTGCTCAGGCTGGTCTCATATTCCTGACCTCAAGCAATCTTCCCGCCTCCGCCTCCCAAAGTGCTAGGGTTACAGGTGTGAGACACCACACCTGACCTAGATTTGTACCTTTAAGAGATCACTGTAGTTGCTGAATGGAGACTGCATTGGATGGGGACAAGAGTAGGGGCAAGAAATCTAGACAGAAAGTGATTTTAGTAATTCAAATAAGATGTCATGGTGGCTTCCATCAGGGTCCGAGCATGGGAAGGGAGTAGACAGATTTGAAAAAAAAGGAGATAAAAAAAAATTAGGAGATGACACTAAAAAAGGAAACACAGGAGGAGCAGTTTTGCAAGGAAGAGCATGACATGATCATGTGGTTCCACGTGACTCCAAT
>CAUYSK010128343.1:0-27164 GCA_963575035.1 Avahi laniger
GCCTGTAGTCCCAGCTACTCGGGAGGCTGAGGCAGGAGGATCGCTTGAGCCCGGGAATTTGAGGTTGCTGTGAGCTAGACTGACGCCATGGCACTCTAGCCCAGGCAACACAGTGAGACTCTGTCTCAAAAAAAAAAAAAATTTCAGGACAGTATTATTACTATGACACTATTTATCTGACTGGCTATATGCTCATAATTTAATTTATTTATTAAGCACATACTCATTGATGCCTGCTATATATAGGCACTGTGCTAGGTGCTGGAGATATTAGTAGTAACCATGTCTGATGCCTGTCCTCATGGAACACCAAGTCCAACCCATGAGACATACACTGCCTAGATACTGTGAATGTGAATAGTGTTATAAGAGGCAAAACACTAGGTTTGGGTTATTTTTGTTGGAAGGGGTATTATAAAACATTTACCCAGCTTACTTTGCCCCTTCCATTTGGTGAGGTTACGTTTTCTTGTCTGCTTAAACAGGAGCCGTTGGACATCAGGGAGACAACTTAGTAGAGAAGATCATTTCAGCGCTTCCCCGGCTTCCAGGCCACACCAATGATGTGATGGTTAACATGGCAGAGCTCACTGCTCTCCAGCATGTGGAGGAGAATCACAACGTGGTTGCACCAGGCTGTCTTGCACATGCCAAGTAAGACGTGTAGTTTTATAAAAAGCTCATCCTTTTCCCTCTTCCCCTTTCTTTTTCTCCTAGACTGAGTATTCCTACAGAAAGGAAGCAATGAAGAGTTGGTCTGGTTGAAAAATTAATTGTAGGTAGCATTTAGAAAAAATAACCATAGCCATTAAACATGACAATAAGGCAGAAAGTATGGAATTTTATAGAATTGTCATTTAGATGTAACATAAGCTTGTTTCCAGGATCGGTTAAGTGACTTAGTTTAAGCATCTCCCTTTCACATATGGTTTCACATGGAAATTGAGCCTAGTCTTCCTCAATTGCTTTTTCTCAGTTGACTATAAAGCAACCCACATAGCTATGAAACAGTGCCATCTTTTTAGATGTAACTGATATGTTCTTGGACATCAATGGGAGAGTTTTAATTGCTAATATGTTTTTTCACATGCTTAGAGAAATCAGAGAAGATGGTATACCATAAGTGATGCAGAGTCTCAAAAATAAAAGAACATTTCCCCAGAAACGACAATAATATGGTAGTCACCTTCTCGATTTTATCTTTCATCAACAATTCTTCTGAGAATGATTTTTACTTGAAAAAAATGTATTGCAGGGAAAAAATGCCTTAACAGTATCTATTTCTCTCATCTTCATATTTTGGATTTTTAAATAAAACAGTATCTTTCAGCATTATAGTTTCAAATCTCAACAGTAGCAGATACATTTGGAATTTTCTATTATATTTGGAATTGATTTGCAGCTCCTGAAGTTTGCAGCTTTTTAGTAGGTAGTTAATAACATGTATATTGGATGCCTTGTGTGTGTGCACCAGTGTGGAAAGAAAATGAAAAGTTCTAGACCTTGTCTTTTGTATGTTTATACCTACAATAAAACTACAGGGCTGAGGGCTTGCAGCTGTGCAAATCCAGAAGTAATTATCATTGAAAATACTTTTAGCTGTTCAGAGGGCAATTCAGAAGTTAATTATTAAGGACTTACTGTGAGCCTTACTCTAGGCTAAGCAGTATAAAGGATAGAAAAGAACATAAAATTTCGTTCTTGCTTTCAGGAACATTTTTCTTGCTGGGGAGTCATGATTTATACCCAAGAGAAGTGATATGAAATCAAAACTAATGTATGTGCTACAAATTATAATTCCTACAAATAAAGTATTAGGTTTATGTGGTCTTTGTAGAGCAATGTGGGCCTTGTGGAGGTGGTGGTGCTTGAACTAATTATGTCTTGAAGGATTTAGAAAAGAGGCAAGGGCTGGCATGAACACAGCTATAGAAATAGAAATAGTCAGTGCCTTATGTGATGGGTTATAAAAAAGAGACACAACCTCATTGGCCTGCTGCCATCTGCCCTGTTCACATTTTTCAGGACTTACTATGTGCCAGGTACACTTCCAGGCATTTCACTTTTGGGAAGTCATTTTTAAGTTTTACAGTAACCTAATGAGGTTATTCCTCCATTTTATAGGTAAGGAAACTGAGGCAAAAAGACATTAAGTAACATAGCAGGAGATGGAGCTAGAGATGAGTTCAGAATGTTTGACCTCAGAGCTGCTGTCTTAACTTCTATGTTATGGTGTGCTTAGGTGCCAAATAAGAGCTAGACTGCTGAATAGATTTAAAGAGATGAGAGACAAAGTTACTTTGTGATTTAATTTAGGGAGTCCTATTTGTTCAAAATAATGATTACACAAGCAACATAAATCCATTTTGGCTAATTTCAGCAAAAAGAGAATTTATTAAAGGGTACTAGGTAGCTGAAAGAATCTACGGAAGGATTATTAATCAGATTTTGGAAAGAATGAAACAATTCTAGAGATCTAGGAAGCAGGAATTCAGGAATTCTTTAAGGCCTTGACATCAGATAGACTGATTTTAAATGTTTTCTTTGTTTGAATCATTCTGCTTAAGATACAGATTCCAGGGGAAAATGGTAAGATTAGCCTATCTTGGTTCTTGTGCCTATCTTATGCCCACTGGGGGTTGAGAGCTCTTCATACTAAGAATTATGCCAAGATCATACGCCATGGCAGAGGGGTAGTTCTTCAGAGGAAAACAGAACACGGGCAGTCTGGCTGTACAGTGAGTGCTTACCAATACCCCATGCTGCTTCCACTGAAATCTAAGATAATTACAAAAACAAGCAAGCTCCCCAGAAAAGTTTGCAAAAAGAGCGAAGAGTTGAGTCCATCATTGGAGAGCAGAAAAAGAAACAAATTCTTAGAAGTGTAGTAGGACAAATGTAAGAATAAACGTCTCTCTTAGACCTACAACTCATGTTTTGATTGTGGCTAATTTATTTAACCTTCACTGCCCAGCACTCATTCCAGCCCAGGCTTAGGCTAAGGCTAAAACCAAGCCAGTCTTGGAATCCCATTTCCCTTGCCAGCGATGCTTTAAAAATGGGCAAGTGACAAGAGGGAAAGTCTCAGGGCTTCTTGGTCAGGATTCTTTGCTTCTGAAAAGAGACTCAAGAAAAAGACGCACGTTCCCTCTCCCTTTACATTTCTTTCCCAACTCCCAGGACTCTGCTGTAAGTCCTGAAAGCGTTTTAGCCATCTTGCTCACATCCGGAAGTTGAGGCTAACACGGGGA
Source organism: Avahi laniger (assembly GCA_963575035.1). Taxonomy (NCBI): domain Eukaryota; kingdom Metazoa; phylum Chordata; class Mammalia; order Primates; family Indriidae; genus Avahi; species Avahi laniger. The sequence continues at coordinate 3,252 of CAUYSK010128343.1, forward strand.
AGGGGGCGTGGCCAAGAGGGCCGCAAGCAGGAGCCGCTATGGGGTCCTCCATGCACTGTTTGGACCTCATATTACGTGGGAGAATACATTTCCTTATTGTTTAAGCCAAACTGAGCAGCTCTTTTTTTTTTTTTAATCGCTTGCAGCCAAAGTCATCCTGACACATTTTCTACACCTCCTTATTTCATCTATAAAATGAGGGCATTGGCCTGAATGACTTCTAAGGCTCTTCTTGGATTTAAAATAAAAATCCTTCCTAACTGAGCTCCTGGAGTGACTCAACTCTGCCTCTCCCTTAGGCTATGTTCGTTTATATGTATTTTCTCTTCCTGGTCTCTGTCTTCATTCGGTGTCTTTTTTTTCCCCTTGAGACTATGAGTGAATGATATCATAGAGTATGAGCTCGGAGTGCCATCCAAAGATGAAAGTAGGGTCATAAATGTCAAAGATGAGTTCTAGACAGATCTGAAGTGAGCAAGTAAAGGTCCGAAGCAATAATTGGGGGGAAAAATGGTAGTTTTTCAATTGCTTGGAAGACTGAGGGAATTGTACTGATTAATTTCTCTGCAAAAGAGAAATCAAAATAAATCACAGCTTTTCTAGCATATACCATATGTCTATCAAAACAACAGTAACCTCTACTACCTCTGACCACACCCTCCAGAAACTCTTCAATGAAATGAGAGTGAGGATAAAAAAATTAGTCCTAGAATACAAAACAGATGGGTGCTTGGCAACACATGTGCCTGCAATGGAATAATCTTTAAAAAGCGAGTCTCTACCTGTGATAAAAGACTTGATAATCAAAATTTATTGCTAATATAATTTTTTATAAAAGTCTGTTTATAATTATAGCAATTGAAGTTACTGCCAATGCAAATGAGAAATTGAGAACTTAAATGCATTGTAAAATGGCTTTTTAGTCCCTGTGCATTGGTCCCTGGATTATGTGGAATATTTTCCATAAGAAAGAGGCAGAAATGCCTGGCACAGTGGTGTGCACCTGTAGTTCCTGCAACTTGGAAAGCTGAGGTGGGAGAATTGCTTGATGCCAGGAGCTCAAGACCAGCCTGGCAGCCTGGACAACATAGTGAGACCCCATGTCTTAAAAAAAAAGATTAAAAAAAAATAAAAGGAGGAGACAGAATCTTTTCTAAGGTTCTCCTGTTGAAGTGGGGTTTTATTCTCTTCCCCAGCTCCACTCTTCCTAGCCTCTTTCAGTTCCTTAAGCAACCTTCACCTGATCCCCTCCTGTATTTACTGCATCTGTGCTTGGTGCTCCTGGCCTAACCCTGCACCTGTGTGGCTGCTGGTTCTGCTGGGTCCAGTGTCTGCTTCTCCAGTTGCTCCCCACCAGCCCCCCAGTGAAAGCCAAAGACCTTACAGTGGCCTGCGAGACTGGCCATCTGGCTTCATGGTTCCTCTCTGACCACATCTCTTATTCTCTCTCCCTCACTTGCTCCTTCCCAGCCACACAGACTTCCTTGCTGTTCTTCCAGTAGGCAGTGCAGGCTCCCGCCTTGGGGCTTTGGCTCTTGATGGTCCCTCCATTTAGATCATTTTTCCTGCAGATGTACATTCACCCCACATTTCCTTTCTTCCTTCTGAGTGAGGCCTTTCCTCTTCATCTTAGCAGCTCATATTTCCCTTCCCTATTTCATTCATTTCCTCCATAGCACTCATCACTTTCTAAAATACTTATTAATGCTGTATTTTGGTCTCTCCCTCTACTAGAGAGATCCAGGACAGCAGGGACATTTGTCTGTTTTATTCACTGCTGTGCCTCCCTTGCCTAGAATAGTACCTGGCACTCAAGAGCTATTTGCTGGATGAGTACATGGTGATGGGTGCTGCCAGGCAGGGTCTGGGAGTGGAGTGAGACTACTTGATTAAGATAGGGAGGGTGAAGCCAAACTAGAGGACAGGGATCTCTACACTCTAATTGTTGACTATTTTAAAACACTGTCACTGGGTTACCAAAATATTTGCAAAAAAAAATGTGTTCCCATTTGCAGGTGATGCATTAAACGTATCTGGAGAATGTGTAAGACACTGATGACGTTAGCTGCCTCTGTAGAGGAGGGCTGGGAGACTGGAGACACGATGAGAAGTTAGTGAAATGAATGAGGATGGAGGAGAGAGAGGTCTTACTGCATGTATCAGGATGTGTGTTTTGGATTGTCGTTCGTGTATGTATCTCCTATTAAAAATGAATAGAAATTAGATTTAAATAAAAACACTACTTCTTGCTTAACCTAGCTTAGGGTAGGGTTCTCATTTCTAGGAAGGAAAGTTGCTGTCTCTTACTTTAGAACCTCCACAAGGCTTCTGTCCTTTATATTGTCTTCCATCCGCAATGAGCTGTTCTTCCCTTTGAAACTTCTATTAAAATGCCCATATGCTATAATTGTTATAGATCCATCTCCTCTACCAAACTGTGCATTCCTTCAGGGTGGTAGTGATGCCTAGCCACTCTTAAGAGGTATAGTGAATAGAATAAAAGAACCAATAAATGATTGGATAAATCTTAACATTAGATTTGAGGCCAAGTATAAAAATTATGATATAAATCCATCAAAAGCCTTATCTACTTTATTTTAGTACTTAAGTCACCGTCTAGCATTGTTGATTGATTTTTATATACTATATATGTGTATATATACACACACATATGTATAAATATAAATCTTATTTCTTTCATTAAATTCCTTAAGAATAGGATATTTTGTATGTGCACTTTTTCCCAAATGCACCTTATTGTCTAGGTCAGTGAGAAGGAAGGAAGGTAGCATGTCATTCTTTGTGCTAGGTATTTTAAAATGCTTTATTACACTTAATTTTAAAAGCACTTCTACAAGGTGAGTATTATTCTTTTTTTGTTTCTATAGAAGTTTAGAGAAAGAGACTTAAGTAACATGTGCTAAGCCAAATTTTCCCTAAGTGATTGAATCGAGCCGTCTTAAAAAAAGTTTCTTTTTAAATTCCAAGGCACACTACTTTTCTCCTACGTCACACTGACTCTCTGACACATTCAGCAATGCATTGTCAACCCCGAATGATGAAATTCAGAAAATATTAAGCATAGAGTTTATTCCAGGGCAAAGCTTGAGCATGACCATCTGAGAAACACAGACTCCAGTGGAATGAGGTCAGTTCTATGAATATGTCATAGTGATTTGCTTGGTTACAGTTTGCTACAGGCCAAGGAAGATTACTTTAACATTACATAAGGGGGAATAATGGTCCAAGAAGGTGTATCTCTAGTGCCATTTTGTCTTTCCTAATCATTTATAGTAAAAAGCAAAAGTTGTAGTTGCATGCTATATGACTCAGGCCACATACCACATTCCTCTCAAGACTCAAAATAATTTAAAATTCCAAGAGCTTTAAGTTTGTATTATTTAATTTCACAGCATGTAGAAATAAACCAAGGAATTCAGAAATTGTGGATACTCTGGATTATTAAAAACAGTATTTTAAGTCCAATTTTCTTGTTTTTATTTTGGAGATAGGAATTTTTTTTTTCTGGACCCTAGAGCAATGGAATAGAGACATGCAGCGGTAGTTTCGACCTAAACAATGATGAGTCATTTTTTTCTTAACTTTCACACTGTTAATTAACCTGGTAATGGTGTCTATTAAGTCATTAATTGGACTCTGAAAGTCAAAAATTGTTGAATCACCTTCAAATAGCGATAAATTTTTCTCCTCCTTACTTGATTTCCAAGTACCAATTAAATATAATGAGTAAAGAGACAATAACATTTTCAAGAGGGAGAAAGGTAATTTTTCTTAGAGCAGAATCAGAAGTACTACACTGATTTTAAATTTACCTATCGATAGAATTCCTGATCCTGGATGTCAATGTTAAGTAACTATACTAAGTGTTGACTTTTGAAGTGGAGAGCTAGTCCATGAGAGTGTATGTTCTCATATAGCAGCGTTATGATCTTGCTGTTGGTACAGGCTCTTCCCTACCTGGGCCTCCCTGCCAAAATGACATTTTTTTGTACTTTTCAAGTAAACATTGCAAATTGAATGGGAGAAAGGCCTACCTCTTCTCAGCACACAGCTTGTTATATTTAACTTTTTCTCTTAAAGATCATCTGGGCTCAGTTACAGGTTTAAAAAACAGAATTAATGAATCATTTGTGAATGGCTTGGTGAAATAAAGCAGGGTTCTTTTCTGAGAATGAAGGGGTAAAATTGGCTACTAAGAAATATTTAAATAATTTAATGTGCCAGAGACATTTTAAGTTATATTTCTTAACAAAGAATTATGTTTAATAAATATAGTTTTCAGCATCATTCTTTTTTAAAGGCATATTAAGAAAGGAAAGTTTGAAGGTAGAAATTCTTCTTCTACAATTGCTGACATATTGCTACTCTGCCACGGTATTTGTTAGTTAAGGAATGTGCATTCAACTCCCAGAATCTTTTTCATATTGAAAACTTAAAGATGGTTTGTGGTCTCTGTGTTGTGAGAAGATTGAACTCTGGGTCATAGCGGCTTTGGGATTCATAATTTAAATGGAAATTATGGCTCTTTTAAACAAAGCCCAGAACCCTCTGAAGTTAGCTAAAATGGAAAAGGAAGAATGGAAAAACTCATTACATGTGAATGACAAGTACAGTAATTGGTTGCAGTTCCTGATTAGGTTGATCTTCACCGCCAAGGAAATGGCCATAACAAGCCCAAAAACCTAACTCCTGGTGAGTTCACCAATCACAGCCTTTACTGGAGCGCTTCTAAATCTTGTGTTACGTAGACCAGTCATTCAGCAGCTTGCTCAGATTGTCCCACAGCTCTGGCTGTAGTTTTTTTTTTTCTCTAACATCTGTTATTATTCTGCCCGAGGACCCTTTTCCTTTTTTCAAAACTCTGCCTTCTAATAACACTGTTCCACTGGAAAAATGGCCAGTGGTGGGGTGGCCGGTACCAACAGGGCACAGGTAGGTACCCTTCTAGGAAAGCTGTGTTAATGGAAAGACCAAGCTCTGTCAAATATTTTAGAGAGATTTATTCTGTGCTATGTATGAGTGAGTGCAGCCCGGGGGGACAAAGAGTAGAATGACGGTTACCAGAGGCTGGGAGGGGTAGTGGGAGTGAGTAGGGATAGAATGGAGATGGTTAATAAGTATACAAATATATTTAGTTAGATAGAATGAACGATATTTGGAAGGCAGCTATGCCCACCACTATACACACCAATGCAGAACGAACAGTATTTGATAGCACAACAAAGTGACTGTAATCAATAATAAGTTAGGGTATACTTTAAAATAACTGAAAGAGTGAAATTAGAATGTTCCTAACACAAAGAAATGATAAATGTCTGAGTTGATGGATACCCCAATTACCCTGATTTCATTAATTCACATCGTGTACCTGTATTAAAACACATGTACCCTATAAAGATATACAACTATTATATGCCCATAATAATTTAAAAAATTTTAAAAAATAAGGATCTCTATGTTGTTAATTTCTTTGCTCCATGATATCCGAAAATCTGGAAACCACTTCAAAAGCCTCCAGACCTAAGGAACAGAATAAAGAGGAATCTTGAGGTTTCTCTCTAGATTTTTGCAGCCAAAATTACCCTCTTAGTAAAGGAGAGTGGAATTCAAGGTAAAAATCCAAAATAGGGTGCGGTAGCTCACGTCTATAATCCCAACTACTAGGGAGGTTGAGGCAGGAAGATGGCTTGAGCCCAGGAGTTTGAGGCTGCGGTGAGCTATGATCACACCACTGCACTCCAGCCTGGGCAATAGAGCTATATCTTTTTGTACTATTTATCTCTCAAAAAGTTGTTGTAGCTATTTTTTTTTTTTTTTTTGAGACAGAGTCTTGCTCTGTTGCCCGGGCTAGAGTGCTGTGGCATCAGCCTAGCTCACAACAACCTCAAACTCCTGGGCTCAAGCGATCCTTCTGCCTCAGCCTCCTGAGTAGCTGGGACTACAGGCATGCACCACCATGCCGGCTAATTTTTTCTATTTTTAGTTGTTTGGCCAATTTCTTTTTATTTTTTAGTAGAGATGGGGTCTCGCTCTTGCTCAGCTGGTCTTGAACTCCTGAGCTCAAAGGATCCACCCGCCTCAGCCTCCCAGAGTGCTAGGATTACAGGCATGAGCCACCGCGTTCGGCTAACACTATTCTAAATTTCTGAGATATCAAGGGAGATGATACAAAACACTAAAAAAATCTATGGACATTAAGACAATGAATAATAGGAGCAACAGAAATTCATATTCCAGCTGAACCAAAACCCAAACAAAAACCAATGAAGATAAAACCAAGACTATAATAATTTTTGACCAATCAAGTTTTCCCAAATTAGTGGCTTTGAAGCATCATACATATGTGTGCATGTAGGGGCTGTCACCCACCAGAACGACAGGTTCTGGAGTCACTGTGTAATCGTGGTATGTAAGATTGTGCAGCTTCTTCATGGGCTGGAGTGGCCGAAGGTTAAAACAGGCAGATGTGTTTGCTTCCAAGTGCCTCTATAAAACTGTCACTAACTCTGTGTCCTAGAGTTTCTTGACACGTGAATTCTTGACTTTCCATGGCTTGAATTTGAGCCAAAACACACACATGTAATCAATTTAGCCTAGAGTCGAGTTCCCCAGTGCAGCAAGTGCTGGTGTTTGGACTGGTTCATGGAAGTAACCTATAGGAACTCAAAGTATATCCTTTAGAGTTAGAAAAATGTGCATAGAGGGATGTATGTTTGCTTTTTAAGTAATCTAATTGTCTTAGTGATTTAAAGTCTTCGTATCGAGTTAATCCATTTATGCACTAGGAATCCATATGAAAAACAGTCTTCCCTATGCTTTACTGTTTGCTAGTAGGAAATTATTAATAAATTTGTGTTGCTTATAGTATTATCACTAATGAGCCTGATAGAGAATAGCAATAAAATAATGTTCACCTGTACTGAGATGAAACTCAATTACCCTCAATTATTTTATATGATGGTTAAACAGTTTATATGTTATTATGTTCTGGTCCATTTTTAAAGATTTCACAGGCATATCGCAGTGCTGAATGAAGACATCAGATTGAAGAAAGAAGTGATAAACTAGAATATTCCTGAGAAAGAGATGAAACTTTGATTAAATATCAGTTAGAGATTGTTCTTTTATAGTTCTGAACATTTATAAACCTTGTATTTATCCTGGATTGTGTTTTCTTAGCACGTGGTTGTGATTTATACACTAATAAAGACATTCCATTCCCTTTATAATCTGGAACCAATCACACATTAGATTTTTGTTAGCTATAGAGTGATGCAGAAGGAACGTGCATTCTTCTAGGACATTTAAAAATTTCTGAATACCAAACCAAAAGTATATAACTCATGACAAGATTGTTATGCTAATTAAAACTTTATAACAGATAATACATTTATTCATGCTTTTAAAATGACCCCTTTTTACTCAATTAGAACAATACAAATAAAATTTGTATGGTGCTTTATTCTTGTTAAATGAATTATTGAAAATCACTTTCCTATAGTATGCCAGGTATATCATAGAGATAAGAACTGAGGGATGGGTATAAATGACTTCCCCAAAGTACAGCCTGCATCAGGGTCTGTGCTTTTTCCATTCTACTCTGCTTCTTCCCAAAATGTAGTCCAACGTGATATTCGAGTTTAACATTTTGAATTATCTTATCTTTTTCAACAGTGTATTTGATAATTGTGGGAACATTCTTTAACAAATGTGACAGAAAAACTCATTAAAACAATCTGCTAAAGCTCGAGAGTCTGTTTCTGTTGATGGGGTTTTTTTTTTTTTTTTTTGGTGTCCTTGAGCAGCTTCTGTGCAGTTTTTGTTTGCTAGTCTTTATTGTGGTATAGTTGCTTTTCGACCAAAACTTCATGACCTTGAACAAGGTACCCAATCTCTCATGGTTATAGTTGTCATCTCTGTAAAAAAGCAAATGAGTTGATTTCTAAGGAACTTTGTAAGACTTGAATTCCTCTTACTTTATGATTTCCATGTGCGTGTTTAGAAAATAAACTCCAGAACACAGATTGCATGAAGGCAGCAGTTTTATGTTTGTTTTGTTCATTGCTGTATCCCCAGCCCCACGAACAGTGCTTGATGCGGAATACACATTCAACAAAGGTTTGTTGAGTAAATGAGCAAACCCAACGTAAGACACTTCAGTAGGAAGAAATGGATGGATTCTTCACTGGCCAGGAAGTATATTTATTCAGAAGTGCAAGTAATAGTAAATCTGATTCTAATCCTCCCCTGTTAAAAACCTTCAGTGTTTCTCTTTTGTTATCTGGGTAAAGACTTAAACTTTGAATTTGTTTTGGAAAGCCTCTCTAGATCTGCCCTCTGCTTACTGTTCCAGCCTTCATCTTCTCCATCTTTTCCTGCTCCGCCTTCCCTTGCCTCCTGCATGCTCACAACCTTGGCTGCTACACTTAACTTCTTTCAGGTCCTCAGTGTCCTGGTTTCCTACCTCCTGGCCATCGTACATGTTGTTCTTTCCTCTTCCCCACCCCCACCTTCTTTTTCGCTTCCATAGATAGCGCCCTTTATTTCCTATATCAGCTCACAGTGTATTGTCTTATAATTACTAATTTAATGTCTGTTCTCTCCTACTAGACTTTGTAACCTTGCTCAGAGAAGGCCTGTGCCTTACGTGTTCACCTCTGTACAATATTGCACCTCTAGTGCATAGCCCTAATAATGAAGTGTGTTGGTGGCCTGAGTATATTGCCATGGACCTAGGATATGACATTCTGATAAAGCCAGAATTCTCCTTTTCTTAATGTTCTGTGGCCATTTCAACTCTCAATTTATGAATATGTTTTATTTAATAATACATAATTTGAGTTAGTAACTTTATAAATAAAATAGGGCAGGGGGGATTTGGAATAGGGAGTTCCACATCAGCTAGAGTGGTCAAGGAGAGAACCCTTGAGCTGTACCTAGAACAGTCCTGGCATGTAGTAGGTACTCAGTAAATATTTGTTGAATAAAGAAATGAATAAGACCTAATTAATGAACCTCTGGAGGAAGACGGTTCTAGGCAAAGGGAATAGAAAATGCAAGGGTCCTGAGTTGAAAACACAATTGATCCATTTAGGGGCCTGAAATCAGGCCAGTGTGGCTGAGTTTCTCTAATGGAGAAACCGAGAAGTGGAAGATGAAGTTGTAGTCATGGGAATGTATCAAATTGTATAAATCTGTTGGCCAAAATAAGGAACTTGGATTTTAGTTTAATGGTAACAGGAAGCATGGCAGGGTTTTGAGCAAGGGACTGATATGATCTGATAGCTTTGAGAAGTCACTCTATTCCAAGCCACCATTAATTCTTGCTTGGACGGCTGCAGTAGCCTTTTCCCAGTGCTCAGATCCATTCTCCACAGTGAGGCCCGAGTGATCTTTTAACAAAGCAAATCTGATCAGATCAGTCTGTTGTTGAAGCCCTTCAGTTGCTGTTGGAAAAAATTCTACAGTCCCTAATGCGGGTTACCAGGCCTTGAGTCTTTTGACATAGGCCTAGGGCAGTGTCAAAGTAGATCTTCATGCTCCATTCATACTTTTTTCATTTCTTTGAAAAAGTCTCAAGTTCTCTTCTCAGGACCACAGCCCATGATGCTGATCTGCTGTTACTCCGTTTTTCATGCTTATTTTCCAAGTCTCACTGTCACATCCTCAGCCACCTTCTGACCTTCACCCCCAAGCCCAGCCCAGGTTGGGTGTTACACTCTCCCAGAGCTCCCATTGTCTGTTTTTGTCACGCTGCAGGAGCATGCTGGGTTCCAGCTTCCCTGCTAGATGTCTAGCTCCATGAGGGCAGGACGTGGGAAGCTGCTCACAGCTGGTTCCAGAACCTTCCTGAATGCCCAGCCCTCAGGCAATGCTTATATTCTTAAAGAAAGAATGAACAGAGGACCACTTTCCAATGCCAAGGGTCTGTGTCACATATGCTGTGTTTAGCTGCTTTTGCTTCTATTGAGATGAAGGTTAATGGATACATTTGTTAAAGATGAGGTAATCGTTTTAAAAAGTAGTCAAGGGGAAAAATGAGCACCGAAGCCTCTGTGAATAATTTAATCAACAAACCTACCTTCAGAGCTCATGAACCTCACCACTCGTGGAAGCCATTATTCCCTGCTGTGAAAAGCTGACTCAGCTTGTTCTCTGTTTAAAATTAGTTGAAAATGTTTGTTTGGTCTTTTTGTTGTTGTCGTCATTGTATTTCTGTTGCAATACGGTGACTATTAGTGCAAACCCTGTGATTAAGCTCAACTTCCTGTGCATGCCACGAAGGAACTATTTCTCTGTGTTTAGTCACCAGATAACGGGGTGCATTCACATTTCATCCTCAGTCTCTTAATTGCATGCCTTCCCCGTGATGGAAGTAGCACCATGATTCAGGATTCAGCCACCTTTTAAAAATTAATGCTGTCTTCTGTATATTTTATTTGGTGATGAATATTTCCTGTTAGTTTCTAACAGACTGCATTTGACATTTTATACATGCCAGACCAAGGCAGCTTCTAAGATTTCATTCAGAGTTGAGTAATTCTGGTGAATAAAGGGCCAGGAATAAACTGAAAGGACCATATTTTCATGCACAGATGTCTCTTGAAAGACTTTAAAAAGCTATGTATAGCAGATTATTACTATGTGTATATCATTGGTCTATAGTCTTCTTCAAACATGACAATTTGTGAAAATAGTTTTATTTTTAAGGATACAAGATAATCAGTTTATCAAAATGACACACATTTAATATGTATTTGGCATTTTATGTAGTTACTAACAATATAGAAATCAATTACATTTCATAGTAATGTAGTACATCTTTTCATAGGACAAATATTTTTTTTTTGTTTTTTTTTTTTGAGACAGAGTCTCACTGTGTTGCCCGGGGCGAGTGCCGTGGCGTCAGCCTAGCTCACAGCAACCTCAGACTCCTGGCCTCAAGCGATCCTACTGCCTCAGCCTCCCGAGTAGCTAGGACTACAGGCATGCGCCACCATGCCCGGCTAATTTTTTCTATATATTTTTAGCTGTCCAATTAATTTCTTTCTATTTTTTTAGTAGAAACGGGGTCTCGCTCTTGCTCAGGCTGGTCTCGAACTCCTAAGCTCAAACAATCCTCCCGCCTCGGCCTCCCAGAGAGCTAGGATTACAGGTGTGAGCCACCGCGCCCGGCCAATATTTTACTTTTATATTGTATACTTTAGGGAATCTATTGTAACAAATAAAATTGTGTGCCAGTAGCTACAATGAATTAAAGAATGAGCTTTTTCACTGAGTGGAGTCAATGACACTTATCCTGGAGGGTTGATATTCAATGAGATAATACAGTCGTGCTGCCTGTGACATAGTGAGTTCTCAATAAATGAACATAATAACATCAGTAATACCTATAAGGGATATAAAGCACCAGAAAAATTAATCGAATTACCCAGGGTCACAGAAGCTGCCCATTGGCACCTCCGGTGGTGGACCTGAGCTCTAACCCTCTTTTTTTTTTTTTTTAAATTAATAATGAGATGTCAGGCAAGTGGTTTCATTTTGTCTCAGTTTTATCGGTGGTAAAATAACTGCGGGCTGTTTCCCCTTCTCTCTTTCCCAAAGACATAATCAACATAAAATAAGAGCTAGATTGGAAATAACACTTCTAAACAATTTAGACTGTAGTTTTTTGCCTTTTAAATTATAGGAATGATACATACACATATATATATATATAATTATTAAAAATTCAGCAAAAGTCTTCTTAGAGGGAAACATTTCAAGAAGAAAGTCGAGTGAAAGTGTAAAGTTAGCAAAGTGACTATCAATGGCTAATGTTGACCTACCAGGGGAATAGTATGATGTTGTTTAAAACAAAAAGCATGTAAAATTCTGAGTGAGTGTGCTTTACCTGCTTCATGAGTTACATGGATCTACTTCACTCTTCACTCTATTCCATTCTATCCTGTGTGAGGCCCACGTGTGAACTTACAGGGAGAGTAAAGGGTGTTAAGGATTAGAAAAGAAAACCAACATGAAAAGTTGAAAATGATTGACATTCTACATAATCGGGTCTCTTTGATGATTTGCATAATACAAGCATAGCATGGTATAGTAGAAAGAAAGATTACCGGGCTGAGAAGCCTCAGTGTGAATCCTGGTTTTGCCATTTACAGGTCCAAGATACTTAAGTAAGTCACTGGGCTTTTCTGAGGCTCTTTAAATTGTGTCAGTGACAATGGCTTAGCTCAGGAGGTGAGAATCAAATGTGATATAAAAAGTTTTATAAATTCTGAAATACTTTTGAAATAGAATGTAGTCGTGGTGGTAATTGAAACTATATTTTAATATTTTATTTGCCTTTAAAAAAAATCAGCCGTGAAAGATAAAAACTGTTTTTGGGTGGGCCTGATTATTAAAAAGATGTTGAGCAGCTGTTCCTGAACTTAAGAGAAACGACTAAGCAAGATGAAGTAAGTTTACAGTACAGCACAAAGGGTTTAGATCAGGCATAAATAGAGTCCAATAGCAGTTTGATTTGTTTGAAGCTGTAGTATTTTTCTCAGACATATTATAAAATTTTCTTTGGATGCTTTCAGAAACTAAAAGTAGATTTTCATCTGTCTGTGTTGGGTTAGGTATGGTCCTGCTGAAGATTTAAAGATGATTAATTTAATATTACTTCTAATGTTCACTTCTGACTCAAGAGTTGCACAGCTATTTGATAAGTCAGTCTGGAAATATTTACAGAATCTGAACTCCTTGTAAAAGTAACAATTGTAGTCCTAAAGTGTCCTGCAGAATTTCACTATGATTAAATTGAAGAGTCAAGAAGCTGACGTAGAAGCCATTGCTTTAAAACCTTCAAAAGAAAAACTTTAATTCCCTATAGCTGTTAGTTTCTAAGTAATCTATAGTAAAGTTCCTTATTTTATTCCTTGCAAATAAAAATTCTTTACATCAACTTATCATATATAGAGAGATTGCTTGAGTTGGAGTTTTCAGTGTGTTTCAGTATATATCATAGGGTATATGAATTCTACATGATCTATTGTTGATCTCTTATATTAGTTCTTTCATGTTAGAAAATGAAGTTGCTGACAGTGGTTATACATAAGTGTTTGCAAGTAGGTGGGAAGGAGTACTGTAGTTCTAAAATAGGCTTTCTTCTATATCATACGAGAAAATCCTGACCTCCTGACCTTTGATTTTTTTTTATTACTATTACTGCTGCTGCTGCTACTACCGTTATGTTTGTTGAGCACTTGTATACTAGGCGTTGTTCTGAGCGCTTTAGATATATTAGCTCATTCAAGTCTCATAAAAACCCACTGAATATGTACTATTACCATCCCCATTGAACAGAGGAGAAAACATGTGTAGAGAGGTTAAGTAACTCTCCCAGGGACACAGAGCTAGCAAGAGGCAAAAACAGCGCCCTGCGGTGTTTGGTTCAGAACTCTTGCTCCTGCCACTCTGCAGTTCTGCCTTCCAGTCTACCATGCTGCGACTGATGCAATAGCCCTTTCGTATTGCTATTTCTCCAGTAGGAAACAGAAAATTTTGGAGACAGTGAAGAATTATGTAAAATCCACTATTACAATTATAGTGTGCATTGGTATGGATTTCAATTGATGTATAAACTTATTGACTTATAAACTTATTGACATAAAATTCAATATCAGGAGGTGATTTCATCTGAAACTTAAATAGTATGAAATCTTGCCTATCAGATCAACTTTTATGAGCACATTAGAGAAAGGCAGTGACTTAACTCCCACACTCAACTCAGATGCTGATACAGGAGTACATGTGTGAACCACCAAATTGCAGCAATAGAGTGACCTGGTGAAGAAAGGACTGCAGGATGCAGAGGAGATACCAGCAAGTGTGATTTTTATCTTCAGTGCCGATTATTCAGAGAACCTAAATCAGTTAGTGAATGTTAGACAAAAGCCAGAGTACAAACCCCAAGTGACTTCAGTATCTGCACTAATCAGGATTGTATGAAGAAAAACACTCAGTGCAATTAAGTAAGTGAATTTGTTTAATATATTACAAACCCTTGAACATATTCAATTAAAGACCATGGCTATAAGACAAGATCATTCCTAACAATACTAGTAGTGTAGTAACAACCACACAACTACTCACTTTTATTGTGAATCAGGGAAGTGTTTTATGTACATTATCTTATTTAACATTTAACAACCCTGTGAATTCACTGTTATTACTTCCACCTCTATAGATGAGAAAATTGAGAAAAAGAGAGGATTAATTATGTGCACCAAGTTATACAACTAACAAGTATCATTTACTCAATATTTATTGAATGTACCTGCCACAGATCTGGTACTGTTCTAGGTAACGGAGAACTAGCAATGAGGAAAACAAAATCCCTACCTTCATAGAAGGATTTCATCTTTTATGAGGGAGATAGACAACAAACAAATAAACATGCAAATGTAATAAGTCAGATAGTATAAGGATTATGTAGAACAGTAAAGATCAGTGAGAGACAGAGGCTAAGGTACCAGGATGGATGTGTCACTCTTTTGTACTGGGTAGTAAGGGAGACCCCTTTGGTAAGGTGAAATGTCCTTCTTTCTCTTGTTTGGTGCTAAGATTTTATATTTGCCTTGAAGTCTTTCTTTACTACTCTCCATCCCAGATTGAGTTCTAACTTCTTCCCTTGGCTGCTTTTGAGGCTTATGTATTTTTGAATTTGCTCATCATTTCTAGTAGAAATCATTCCCTCGGTCCTTCTCCTCCCAGGCAGGATGAGATTTGCATAGAAATCTATGCAAGCATTGATCATGGCTCTTATCACACTTGTTTTGGTAATTTCTTTGCTTCCATGTCTGTGTCTTCTTCCAGGCTATAAGTCATTGAATGCTTGTTTTTATCTGTAATCTCAAATATAGGACTTGGCATGTAGCTTAACCTGCTCACTTAAATTAGTCTTAAGAATATTAGATACAAAAAAAAAGAATATTAGATACAGAGTTATAACGATGACAGTTTTAATCAGATTAAAACAAGTAGAATATGTTGAGCAGTGATGTTAGTTTACTATGGAAAAATAGATGATAATAAAAACATCCACTGTTTAATGAAACATTATTGTCTGCCAGACATTAAACTTGGTGCTAAAAGGCATCATTCCTTTATTCCAGATCAAATTCAAACTTGAAAGATATATCTTATTAGGTATAATATTAAAGTTAAATTAATATCTTAATACAGGTTTTAAAACTAAATTTAAAAAATGCATTCATTTTCAAACTATTACTGGCTGGATAGTAGGAGAGTTAGTAGGGCTTTGAGTGGAGGAAAAAGTCCTTAAAAAGGGACAGAAGTCATCCTTGTTTCTTTATATTCCATTTTTAAACATCTCTACAAATGTGTATACTTGGCTACATGGCAGAGATCTTCCGGAAAGAACACTGTACTCATTGATAATTCGGACGTGGCATGTTGGGTGAGACAGAGGGCCATTGGGGAAGTGAGCCCAGATGAGACCCTGCATAATGCCGTGATTCGTGCTGTTATCAACGGTGAATTGTAAAGGCTGGAGTAAGCAACATCCTCCCAACCTAAGGCCCAAAGTGGAATACTTCAGGCCATGGTTACTTAGCACAATTCCTGATTTCCATCCAGTAGGAAGCCTACTAATTAGGAAGTCTATTGAGTAATTTTTGAACAGGAATTCTCATTGTCGATTGCTATGTATCTCTCAGACAAGTATATTATCTCAAATTGATACACTGCTTATAATCACTGATAAATCATTTTGAGACATACATTTGATTCTGGTTTCCATAACATTTATGTTATTCCAGCAATGTCAAATTGCATTCTGAAATGCTTTTAAGTATAAAATCTTTAAAAAAATTTTGTCATATAGTTTTCCCATACTTTTCATGGTACTTTTCCTCCCTTCGTTTGGCTCGATTTTATTTTCTCCTTAATTTCTGAATGTTTTATGCCAAAACATTCTGTATTTAATTCTAACACTTCAAGTCTGTCTGTAGGAAAAGACTACATTGGTGCTCAAAAAAAGTTATTTAAGAAATTATTCTGCTTTCAACCCTTTCCATTATCCAGAAGAAATTTATTCTAAAGCTCTTTTTGTGGTTTTACTGCAGCGACTCCTCAGCCAAAGCCCTGTGGGCAGCCTTACTGGACAGCAAGCACAAAGAGGCGGTGATGGAAGTTCGGAGACATCTAGTGGAGGCAGCGAGCAGAGAGCATCTGCCAATCAAGATGAGCATGGGTAAGTAGGCCTGGCTGCGGTACTGAGGACGCACAGTGGCCCCAGGCTCTGAGGAAGTTTATTCAAGCCTGTACTGAATCGCGGCCCAGCCTAGCCAGCATGGAATCTAGGTAAAAGCAGGGAAGACATTTGTCCACTGTTGGAGAAATAGGGAAGGAAAATGTACACCCTGCCCTCAGGCCTCAGCAATTACCGCCTCCTTAGACTCCACTTTGGGAGCTCTAGCAGAGTTCTTGCTTACAAAGAATAATTCTTTCAGTTTCTTAGTTGATCTAGAACTATCAGTATTGGTTTGGACCACCTCCCTTAATTCTGTTCTACACTTACTCCCCTTTTTTCCCCTTCTTCCCCCACTCGTCTACTTACGGTAGATGAAAGCTCTTTTATTGGTTTTTAATTAATGAATAAGCTGTTTTACTGAAAAACCATTGAGCAGCCAGACATGCTCCAGCCTGGCCCTCACCCTCAGAGTGGTCTGCTAATTGTTTAGTCCCATAAGTGTTAATTCTTCTTCGCCTGGTGATTATATACCTAATTTTTCTATTTCTCATTTTTTTTTCACATCCAGCTTTATCTTTGGTATTAGAAGAATATGGTCACGATAGAATTTAAGTTTTAAGTGGCTATTTTCTTTTAATAAAAAAGTCAGAGAACCGCAGAACTATAGAAAAGAAAATTGGCTTTGTACTTTTTTATTTTTAAGAAAAGTAATAAATCATTTTATTGATATGGAAATATTTAAATATGGATATCGAATCTGGTTAATAGAATTTATTTCTGAAAACTTTCAAAAATTTATATCTCAAAAATTTATATCTCTATTTTAAAAATAAGGTTTTTCTCTTATAATCTGTTCTTAGTATCCAGTAAATATTAGTACATTTTGCTGGATGGGAAAATTTTTCTGTGCTGAGATTCTTAGCCTAAATTCTTTGCTGCATATGGGGGTAAAGATCAAACTATCAAGTTGAAATAGAGTCAAATTTTGGAAGTAGAAGAATATGGATGAACCTAGGAGGAAAAAAGTTACAGGGTCATACATAACATGAAAAAAAAAAACTGCATGACCTTTTAGTGTCTTAGGTGACTATATGTGAGGGTGTTAAGGAACATAAGGAAAAGAAATGTGAAAATAATTAACATTTATTGAGTACTTATAAGGCACTAGATCTTCTTTTCTACATGTGTTATCTTATTTCATTCTTACAGTAATGAGATAGTATAGCATTTTTCAGATGAGGAAAATTAACTAAATTGTCCAAGGCCGTATATATGATAGGTGGTCGGACTGAAATTGAAATCCAAGCATTCTGATGCTAGAGTGTATGCACTTTATTTATAAAATCATCCTGAGTCCATATAACCAATGCCAGAAGTCCTACATGTGGTTTTGGAGGGTGAAAACTCTTTTATTAGTCTTGAATTAATGAATGAACTATTGTACTGAAAAAATAATTGAGCAGACAGACATGCTCTGGCCTGGCCCCTCACCCTTAGAGTGGTCTCAAAGCTGCTGCTTTGACACTGTCCTGGCATTTAGCTAATTCTTCTTCCTTTGTTTCTTACTCCCTCCCTCTGCCCCCTTTTTTCTCCCTCCCTCCCTTCCTTCCTCTCTTCTTTTCTTTTTTGCTCTTTCTTTCTTCTCTCTCTTTCTCTCTCTCTTTCTTTCTTTTCTTCCTTCCTTTCTTTCTTTCCTTTTCTTCTTTCCTGAGATAAGATCTCATTCTATTGCCCAGGCTAAAGTGCGGTGGCACAATCATAGCTCACTGCAGCCTCCAATTCCTAGGCTGAGCCATCCTTCTGTCTCAGCCTTCCAAGTAGCTGAGATTATAGATATGACCCACTGACTCAGCTCTTCCTTCCTTTTCTTTCCACAGTCCTGATACACATTACTGACAAGTGTGTTTACCTAATAGAATTCCTTATTCCTAAGTATGTTGAAACAAGAATTAATTCATATTGAGACTCAAGAGAAGTAGGAATGCACAAAGAGTCTTGATGATAAGATTAATTTATGTTGTGTTTCAGTGATATAGCCTTATGATGCTATCACAGGGCATACATCAATTTTTATTGTTCAATGCAGGACTCTTGAAAGATCAACAAACTTTATTTTTCTAAAGGGCTGTATCTTGCAAAAATAATCAGAGCCAGAAATTTAAAAAAGAGATGGGTAACCCCATAAGGAATTCAAATTTAAATGTTTGAGTTTTCTGTCAACCCTTCCTCCCCCCCACCGCCCACAAAGAAATGATTTGCTTTGTCCCAAAACCCCCAGACTTGGAGGTGGAGTGGGAGAGAAAAAAGAAAGAAGGAAAGAAATAAATGATTGTTAGCAAACTTCTTTTGTAGAACAGATCAAAAAGATTGGCTCAGAACATACTCTATCCATGTGCCAACTACAATTTAGTCAAAGATAACACAGAGTGGCTACCCATTTTTGCTTTATATCGCTAGCCAGAATTTCTTATGTGTTTCATTTGATATACAAACAGATACATAATTATAAACAGTAAGGAAAAGAGCTGGAACTTTTAAACAAAAATAAAACATTGATATTTGAAAACTGCCTATCAAATAGCTTTTAAAACTATGAAGTATACTTTAAACTATGCACTGTTTTCCCATCCTTGCTGTAAATTCTACTGAAGTATAAATTTTTCTGACTGTGGTAGAGGCTTCTAGTATTTTTGAGATATTAAACAGATTTTGGGTTTTTTAGACATGAGGGTTTCACTCCTGAGCTCAAGCTATACTCCCACTTCAGCCTCCTGAGTAGCTTGGGACTACAAGTATGTGCTATCATGCATGGCTAATTTTTGAAATTTTCTTAGAAATGGGAGGCGGGCGCGGTGGCTCATGCATGTAATCCTAGCACTCTGGGAGGCCGAGGTGGGCAGATCGTTTGAGCTCAGGAGTTCAAGACCAGCCTGAGCAAGAGCGAGACCCCGTCTCTACTAAAAAATAAAAAGAAATTAATTGGACAACTAAAAATATATAGAAAAAATTAGCCGGGCATGGTGGCACGTGCCTGTAGTCCCAGCTACCCGGGAGGCCAAGGCATGGGCAACACAACAAAATCCCATTTCTTTTTTTTTTTTTTTTTTTTTTGAGACAGAGTCTTCACTCTCTTGCCTGGGTTAGAGTGTCGTGGCATCAGCCTAGCTCAAGCAACCTCAAACTCCTGGGCTCAAGCGATCCTCCTGCCTCAGTTTCTCGAGTAGCTGGGATTAGAGGTGCAAGCCACTATGTCTGGTAGATATTAAATAGATTTTCATTTTGGACTGAGGATTCTTTTGTATTTAAATTTATTGAGTGGGCTCTTATGATCAAAACCTCAGATCTTAAATATAAGATTTCTCAGTACATGGCAAGTTCATGTTAAAACATTATGAGCCTAGCACTCTAGGAGGCCGAGGCGGGTGGATTGCTCAAGGTCAGGAGTTCGACACCAGCCTGAGCAAGAGCGAGACCTCGTCTCTACTAAAAAATAGAGAGAAATGATCTGGACATCTAAATATATATATATATATATATATATATATATATATATATATTTATTTATAAATTAGCCGGGCATGGTGGTACATGCTTGTATGTAGTCCCAGCTACTCGGGAGGCTGAGGCAGGAGGATCGTTTGAGCCCAGGAGTTTGAGGTTGCTGTGAGCTAGGCTGATGTTACAGCACTCTAGCCCAGGCAACAGAGCAAGACTCTGTCTCAAAAAAAAAAAAAAAAAAAAAAAAATTATGAGCACCAGGAGAAATAAACATCATTCTCTTTAAGAAAAAAAGTTTAATTGCTAAAACACAAAAAATTCATGTTATCATTGCACATATAAACACATGCCATCTTTCTGAGAGCTTGTTATTAAATTGTTAGTTAACTAGATAGATATGTTCCAGAAAAGTGACTTTTAGAGCACTGAAACTGAATTGTACTTTTCCCACTGGCTTTCCTAGTGAAAAATGTATTCCAAAATTAACAGACCAAGTAGACTATAAGAAATCCATTTGTTTGAATCCAAAACGTCCACTCACAGAAGAAATGAATAGAAAATTCCCATCTCAAATTTTGATACATTTTACATAGAATCTTTTTCTGGAATATCATTGTGGTTGGAGGATCTTCACTAGTTTGTCCTGTAGCTTTCTGCAAAATGGACCTATTCCCCAGTGTATAATGGGTGGCAGAAATATCCTTTTAGAGCTGAAATGAAACAGATCTCTTTATGATACGGTCTTTTCCATTGCAGCCAGATTTCTTGAGAGAGTATCCTATGTTTGATGCCTCTGTTTCTTTATTATTTTCTTACTTATTAATCTAGTGTAGTCTGGCTTCACTTTTTTATTGAAGAGTCTCCCAGACAACTAAATATGAGGACATTTTTCTCATTCCTCATGCTTATTGAATTCTTTTCAGCATTCACTGCTAGACTATTGCCACTTTCTTGTATGTCTGTTTTTTTGTGACTGGGTTATTTTAAAAGACCTGTCTTGAAGTTCACAGATTTTTTCTTCTGCTTGATCTAGTCTACTGTTGAAGTTATCAATTGTGTTTTCTATTTAATTCATCAAATTTTTCAGCTCTAAGATTTCTGTTTGGTTCTTTTTAAAGAACTGTATCTCTTTGTTGAATTTCTAGTTCAGATCATGAGTTATTTTCTTGAATTATCTATTTGTACTTCTCTACAAAGGTCATAGAAAAAAAGAAAAATAAATTTAAAAAATAATTGTCTGTACTCTTTTATCTTGCTGAGTTTCTTTAAGATTATTATGTTGAATTTCTTTTCAGACATTTCATAAATTTCCATTTCTTTGGGGTCTGTTACTGGAGAATTATTGTGTTCCTTTGGTGGTGTTATGTTTTCTTGCTTTTTTTATGTTTCTTGTGATCCTGTGTTTATATTAACATCTACACATCTGGTGGAACAGTCACCTCTTCCCAATTTATAGAATGGCTTTTGTAGGGAAAGACTTTCACCTGCAGAGGGTTCCTAGCGTGTTGGTGGGGTAGAGGTCATTGGTTTTGGTTCCAGGTGGGAACAATAATGTAGTCTCCACACGGCTTCTTCAGCTGTGATCAATGTTAGCCATAACTACAAGTGCTTCAGTGGCCTAGGCTGCAGGAGTTTTTGGCAGCAGTAATGGTAGGGTAAGTTAGAGTTTTTGGTGGCAAGTGTTTTCCTATTCTCCTTTTTCCCAGAGTAAGGAGACTTAGCTGAAGGGATCACTGTTGGTGTTGGGTCTGACATGGTTCACAGGTAGTCATAGTGCTGTTATGTTCCAGGGAGTGGCTATGGAGCTGGCGAGTATAGAGCTCTGCTGGGCCAGGGCCCTGGTTTCCTGCTTTGGCTAGGGAGCCTGGGGGGTATATGGCTGTTCTGCTGGGTTGGGGCTCTGAGTCCCCAGGGAGTGCTGCTCTTTTTGGGTCCTGGTTCTAGGTCCCCAGATGCTAGTGTGCCAGGAGCCACTGCTACTCTACTGGACCATGGGTCCATGTCCTTGGGGATTGGAATGCACAACTACTCTGCTGGGCTGGGGCTTAGGTCCCTGATGGGCTGGGATCTGCACGCTCAGGTGCCAGGGGACATGGCTGCTCCACTGGGCTGAAGCTCAGATTTCTGGGTGGCAGGGCGCTGGGTTGGTTCAGGTGCCATGGGTGCAGCTGTTTCACTTGGCCTAGGCTCTGAGTAGCCTGGGAGTGGGGCACAGCAGCACTGGGAGGGGGGAAATTGAGTGCCTCCGAGGCAGCTTGATCCCGGGGGCTAGAGAGCATCAGCACCTCAGCAGGGGAATGAAGGCAGAGCCTCGGGGATGAAGGCACGCAGTGGTGGCTCCTCTTCCCCAGAGCATGATACACTCTGGCAGAGGCCCTGGTTTCAAGATGGCACAGTGCAGTAGCAGCTTGGGCCATGGGGTGGTGAGACACAATGTGAGCCCCTTCTCTGGAGTAGTACAGTCATGTGAGCTCCAGACAACTCCCTCAGCTGGGCTCAGGGCCTGCGAGGACTGCAAGATTCTCCAGCAGCAAAGACTGCAGGTATCCGCAGCCGTGATGAGGGCTGCTGGGAACCCTGTTTCCCTTATCCCCACAGGGGGAAGTCTCTCCTGGGTCCGAGCTGATTCTGGGGTCCGGTGGCGGAGGCAAGTGTTTCTCTATGTGACCATCCTGAGTTTTTGTGCTCCACGTGGTTTCCAGCACTCCCTTGCTGTACCCTGCTCCAGTGCTCTCCTTTAGTCACTCTTGTTGAAATTTAGTTGTTTATTCATTGTTTTGGTCCTTTTTTGTGGGGAGGATGAGCATTCGACACTGCTAGTCAGCCATCTTGTTGCTAATCTTCTTATATGTTTTCAGCATAAGGGACCCTCAACAGGATAATATGGGCAAGGAGTTTTAAAACCTTGAGAGAGTGATATGGGAAGAAAGCCCCCAGCTGCAGGGTGGGGGTTTCATTATTTAGAGGTTCTCTTAAGAGCAGAAGTTCCTTTCCAAGTGGGAGTAGACCCACCAAGGAAATGCTCCTTCCCTGGCAGCCTGGTAATCTGCCTCTGGACAACAGGGGTAATCTGTTCCCTCCTGTGCTCTCTGCTAAGTTTATAAACATTGAGGCACTGTTTCAGTCAGCCTTAGGAAGCCCGCATCTCCAAAGAAAGCTAAACCGTAAATGTTTCTGCTAGTTTTACATTTCACTGTTTTGTATAACTTCAGGGAGAACTGTTTATTTTCTATTTGTGACTCCTGATCTTGCAAAAGTTTTCCTTTATTTCATAGCAGCCTTGAAATGGATTTTACAGCAGATTTCTGAATTTTAGACTCATTTGATTGAATTGATTCATATAATTAAAATACTCTTTTCACATTAGTTTCTGATTCTACCTTTTAACGCTGTAGAGCTCAAAATTTTGTGTAACAAGAAACACGTACTATTTAAAGGCTATCCCAGAAAACCTTCGGTATTTATGGTGTTATAAAAATGGACATGAATTCCCAGCTGGGCTTTATCCAAGTTTCATTATACAGATGGCTGTATATATTGCCTTTCAGATCCCTGTGGGAGAAGGTTTATAATTTCTTTCCTCTTCCCCCTTTAATAACTTGTTTTAATAGTCATCATAATCAGGAAATTTTTTCTCCTGTCTGACTTAAATACACACATTAATTATATTTCTTTGCCATTTAACCTCAGTTAAGGTGGGAAGTAGGCAGTTATTACTCTTTATTTTCTTTATCTGTTGAAAGACAATGCTTTACCCATTGCACAAATCAGTGGTAGTAATAAAGTCACTTTCCCAGAGAAAAATACACATCTGTTCATTCTGTGTAAGACAGACATTTATTTTATTTCAGAACCCAGATAATATTTAAAAAGTGATACTAGATAGAAAAATATGTTGCAGGCTTTTAAGTTTCTTGTGGCAAGGTCTTTATTTTTTTGTGTATTATGATCTTTTTTTTTTTTTTTTTTTAGACAGAGTCTCACTTTGTTGCCCGGGCTAGAGTGAGTGCCGTGGCGTCAGCCTAGCTCACAGCAACCTCAGACTCCTGGGCTCAAACAATCCTCCTGCCTCAGCCTCCCGAGTAGCTGGGACTACAGGCATGCGCCACCATGCCCAGCTAATTTTCTCTATATAT